>BSSO01000650.1:0-28398 GCA_030267885.1 Mesembryanthemum crystallinum
AATCTATATATATATATATATATATACATACTAGTTGCATGCCCCGTGTTATGCACGGGTTTGTTATTTTATTATAAAAATGTATTCCAAAGTTAAATATATAGAACATAAAATATAAATAAAATATGATTGTCTTGCCTATATCCTTCAACTATTAAAAAGCGAGCAAGGTAATTACTGTTCAAATGAAAAGTTTCAAAACTACACCTTTTGTAAGTGGTTGCCATTTCCATATTTCCTTCTTTTTTTTTTTTTTTTCCTTTTATGTTTTGTCCACGTGGCTGCCCTTCTTGTTCCAATAATTCGTATTGTTACTATGGAAGAGCAGGGAAAAGTTTACATATCACTTTTTTTAGTCCCATCTCAGAGCCAGAGGCCCACACCCACTCATTCCTCTTTCATCTTTCAAATTAGTTCATCTTTCTTTCATTTTGGTTTCTCCTCATTCTTGCTCTATGAATCAAGCTCATCTCATCTGGTATGTCTTTGTCAATTCTTTGTAATTATTTTTACATTGATTATATGTATTTTAATGGGTACTGGATGGCTAGGGTTTTAATCTTCTTACATTTTCTCTTTAATTAAAAAAAAAGGGAAAATTTCATTTAGGTATACTGTGGTTTAGCAAAAATACACTAAGGTATACCGACATTTCATAAAATACATTCATGGGGCGTTTACTATGTGGGATTGTGAGAGATTGTGAATTATTAAGTGGGAATAGAAGTTTGTGTCAGGGATGAGAAATTCATTTAGTAATTCCTACTCCCTTGTTTGGCATGTATTGGGAATAACATGGAAATAGAGTCTCATATGAACTCCCCATTGGAAATATCTGCCCCACTATGGGATTAATTTGGTGGGAATAGAGGCAAAATAATCCCAATTCTTTATCCCCTCTCTATTCCCCATCCCTTCTACCAAACAAGTGATAAGTGAGAATTTATATAAGAATTCTCATTCCCATCTGATGGACCTTTTGCGTATGCAATGATTATACGGCAAGTGCACCGATCATATCAAGTAATATAGTGAAAGAAAAGTGCCAAACCCACGATGACTCGTAATTGAACACTAGAATAACAAATAACCCAATTTATGTTTAGACTCACGAGATTGGATTAAGAATTAACCAACTAATCAATCTAAAATCAAAAAAGTGATTATAGCAAGAATAAGGATTAAAATCAAGAGTTGAAGTAGCTAGGTTTTCGGTTACACTCAATTTCGATTCAAATTCAATTGATAGCAACTTGAATTCAATTATACAATCGGATGACAATGGGAATTGATAAATAACATACTTTCTCAAGCTATGCTAAAATCTTTTAATAACCATTAACCAAACTGTCTCTAGGTTGATTTAAATAGTTAAGAAGCATTAAACTCAATAAATCTCTCCCTTAACAATGTAGGAGCCAAGAACCATTTCTCAATATATTCTTTGATTCCTAATGAAGTATCTAAAGATCTAGACATGAATTATTTCTCAATCTCATTCATATTAAACAAACTGATACAAGGATGGCCAACCCTATATCAAACATTCATCACATCAAACACAACATTCATCCCAAACATATAGCTAAATCAATCAAGAAACATCATCCATTGAGTGGATTCCCTTCAACCCAGCGTAGGAGTAATTAGCTCACGGCCAAAGTGAAGAAAACATCAACTAGATTTAATTGACATATAAGAGAAACCAAGAGAGTATCACTACAAACAATCTCCACAAGTTAGATGCAGCTTCTCAACTTGATAATATCCAAAATCCTAGTAGAATTCTTTTCCTTCACACGGCTTGTGTAAGGGCCATGTGTCTTCATGATACCTTGCTATGCTCTTAGAGCTTCAAAAAGTCACCCAAAAGTGAACCAAATCCTCTCTTAAACTCGGAATATCTGCAACAATAGCAAACTGAGCATAAATCTAGCACAAACATAAGAAATCTAACTATAAACACTAGAAACAAAGGATAATTTTTTTTTTTAAGAAAACTAACTAAAACCCCTACAAAAACCTAAGCTATCACCATCTCCCAACTCCCACATACCAAATGCCCCGTAATGTATACTAATTTGAAAGTTGAATGCAACTCGTAATTTTAGTGACCAAAACAAGTAAATGATACATTGGGTTTGAAAAGGCAATAGCCCCAAGAAGTCAGTTAGGCTCAAAAGGTAATTTTTTATCTTCATGGCAGCAAAGGAAGGGTATGTGAAGGAATGCGAGGCATTGACTGGAGCTGACTGGGCACATCTGAAGGGCCATTTTGCTTTTGTTTTATTGACTACTATTGTTTTTGATAGTCCTCAGTGTATAATTTACTTAAATTAGTTACTAAAATCATGAGTTGCAGTTGGGTTATCAAAACAATATACCTCATTGTATTTTTCGAAATATCGGTATACCTTAATATATTTTCGCAAAACCTCAATATACCCCGGTGAAATTTACCCAAAAAAAATAAAATAAAATAAATAAATAAAATCTTCTTACCTTTTCGCTTCTTAGTAGTTCGTTTTTAGATTGTTTGTGAAATCACACAGATGATGAGGGACTCGCTTGCAAACGGGCAAACTGTCCTGGTATTGGAACAACAATTCTCGGCCATAAACAGTAAAAATCACTGAGGATCTCGAGCAGTAGACGGCAAGGAGAATGCGGAAGATCCGGACATTGTCGCCGGAAGAGTCGCAAGTAGGCAGCTCAGGAGGTGGGTGGGGCTGGTTCCGGTTCGGTTTGGGGAGGTAGCGGGTGGGGAAGAGGCGGAGATCGGGCAGAGGTGATGGTGGAGGTAATGGAGGAGAGAGATAGGATGGAGAAGAAGACGAAGATGCAGATGGTGATGAAGGGTTTCTACCTGTTTCTTGGCTGTTGAATTTTGGGATTTTGTTAGATGATGATCATATTAGCAAAGCTTTTGATTTTACGGAAATTTCCTGTGATACCCCTGTACTTTGATGAATTGTCTGCAGTACCCCTGTACTTTGATGAATTGTCTGCGGTACTCAAAGTTTTGGAAATATGCTTGAAGTACCATGAACTTTCAACAAAGTGATAAGCGTACCCACTAAGTCATCAAAATGACTATAATACCCTTGTAATACATTTTTTTTTTTTTTGTAAAATGACTATTTAATTGACTTTTTTATTTCTCTCATTTATATATTAGTTGATAAAATAATATATAAAAAAGAGTACGGAAATTCATACCCTAACTCTATTATTTTTTTCCCAAAAAGAAATTTTAAAAAATAAATAAAAATAAACAAATAAATAAATAAATTTTAGAAAATCTATTTTAAAATTGCACTTTTTTTCAACTTTCTATTTTTTAGCTTATTAAATGGGGGATTTTTTTGGGCTGGAAAGTGAGAGTTAGTATTGTGTTATTAATGTCTGCCATAGCCATTGTTAGAGGAGGAGAGAGAAGGGAAGACAAAGAGGATAAGGATACTAGAGTAACTTTACACCCCTCCCCTAAAATCCTAAAATCCTATGCCAAATAATAACGGTCACCATAAAAAATGAACAGAGGGAGTACGAAGTTTAATGACGGCGTAGACACGAGTACACGCCACTCCCATCTGAATCAAATAATTTACTTCACCAAAAAAAAAAAATTCCACAATTCACAGCAGAAAAGGTTATGTTAACAAAACAGAACGTTGAATGTAAACTACTACAAGCAGCAACGACCAATTCACCATATACTTTTGCATGACACTACATCGCAGCTACTTTTAAATCATTTCGCGACTACTGCCCTTCTTCAATTCTTCGTTTCCTAGACTTCAGAAGATCAACCTTCGCCCGCTTCCGTATGTTGCCCATCTCCATTGCCTGAAGAAGCCCCCTCTTATTGCGAGACATCACAAGTTTGTCCATAGCATTGCTTTCCTCAGCAGTTTGATCTTCATCAGAATGATTATCCAAAGCCTCCATGCCTCCAGCCCCACTCAATGGCATAGAACTAGAAGCATTGTTGATCCCTTGGAGCTCCATTTTCAGCTCTTCATGATACTGTTTCTCGAGAATCAACATCTGTACCCAAGATGTAAGAGCTCAATGTAAAATAGAAGTAATTAAACAGCTCACAACCCAGTAATAATACTAGCAACAACAGAGGGCCGCGTAAATCATATGCCCAGGACCCCACCAAAAAGTTAGAACTTAATGTACCAAAGAAGAAATTAAACAGCTCACAACCCAGTAATAACACTAGCAACAGCAGGTAGCCATGTACATCATATGCCCAGGAACCCACCATTCAGTTTTCAGTTCAGTAAAATCCAAGTAACAACATGACGGTAACACTTGTAACTATAAATATTGCAACTCCTCAGAAACTTTTTTGCAGAAAGGAAAACAAGAGAGCAAAACAGGTTTACACAAATAAAAAGCATTTAAAATCCATATGAGATGATATGTTCAAGATCTAAGATGACAAAAGTGATCAACACTTGACAAATACTACATTTATCCCATTAAGATGTGCGAAGATTACTCGTGTTACTGACAACATTTCTCAATTAATCCTAAACTTTTGAAAAAAAAAAAAAAAAAAAGCTGTAATAAAGCAATATTTTTTGATGTCAAGAGACCTTTAGAACATATTTTGACCATGCAATCTCACCCAAATTAAAAGCTACAGACCAGATCATGCTACATAACCGAAAACCAAGCCACAAAAAGTTTTTTTTTTCCGACTAAGAGACTAATCTACGTTTTAATTTTTAATTATCTTTACCTGTTCTTTACACAAGTTAGCTAGAATGTCGCTGCCTAAAACATTTTACAGCCTGAGCACAAGGAGTCCTCAAAACCCGTCTAGATACCAAATCAAGTGATGTTGGCTGTCCATATAAGACGGCCCCACTTGGCCCTGGCCCATGAAAAGAAAGCCAAATTCACAACATCCCCCCCCCCCCCAACCTCAAAGATAAGATCATGTGGTGGTTCTGTAAGCAAAAACATAAAAGAAACTTGTCTAGTGCAGTATTAACCCAAACCATGGAAGGTTTGTAAAGTTGGATCTGTCTTCTCTCTCCTTAATTCTACCTTGCTTTATTAGTTAGAACTTAGAAGTATCCATTAATGCTTCAGTTCCATTCTCTTTTCCGTAGCTATCAGTTATCCATTTTGTTTTATTATTTTTGTCCCAATTTGACCATTTTATATTGTGTAGACAAGAGGGGAGTGGCGTGGGGACTTGCTTGTTCGTTGTTGAGCCATGAAGTTCTCAGCCGATAAGCAGACTTTAGAGGCAACGGTAGTTGATGGGTATCAAGAGAAGCAGCTGATCTAGAGCATTTAGATCTGCATATTTATGTAGCACCGGATTGGAATTAATATTTGTGCTGGAATTACTTTCGTGTTTAAACTTTTTTGTTGACCAGCAATAGAAAATTGCGAGAAATTATGAGCTCCTTTCTTTGGACATTATATGCCCAATACCGGAAAAAAGAAAAATATTTATTTACACCAAGTTTTATAACAAAGCAATAACGTCAAAAGAACAAATTATGAAACAACTGCATTCCAGCATCTTTGATTAATTTAAAAATCCTATTGATTATTTTTAAAAATCCTACAGCAAATGCTAGATTTTCCAAAAGAAGAAACAAGTCAGACAATCCATTAGGAATTTAGGATAATAAATGAAGTATGGTAACTTGTATCTTTCAACCATCCATGCAATTGGTTTATGAAAAACTTGAGAAGCCAACTAAAGCTAATAATTGAAATCTTCGTTCGTTTAGGAGAAGAGCATCCAGATCGGTTCGCACTTAGCACACTAAACCATTATTGGCAATATGTAATCAGACAAGTTGATATTTATAACATCAGGTTCTAACCAATGACTTTCAGATTTCAAGAATAGTAGACATAATGCTTATAGCAGAACAAGTATAAGGACATACTAGACCAAATGTATCCGTAAGCAGGCAATTCCCAAGAATTTACCTTGTGCTTTCTCTCGGCTGCCTCCTTAGCTTCCACGCGACTAGCAATACCTTCCAAAACTGAATTCTGAGTATCATCTAGATCATCTTTCCCAACAGCTGGCACAGGAAGGACGTTTTCTCTAGCAGCAGCCTGAAGGCGTTTAATCTTCTCTGCATAGTCAGGGATATAGCCCACTTCATCATTATCAACAAAGGGAGACAGATGTGGCGGAGGTACCCTGCATGTTCACCATATAACTATATAAGTTTACATCAACCTCTAAAGCAAGTGTCCCTCCAGTCCCAATCAGATGTTGCGCCAACCAGAATTGGGAAAGCCCCATATCACATCCAATGAGTTTGAAATCCCTTGGATCCAGAGAGACCATGCCAGGACTGAAAACTTAAAGAGTAAAACCATGGTAGACACAATTCATTGTCACATTATCATATAAGCTACACCAAATTTTACTCCCTCCATCCCGAAAAGATCTTCCCACTTTCGTTTTTATTTGTCCCCAAAAGACCTTCCCATTTGGGTAACAATTTGCCTACAAAACATGCATTTTACCCCCACTTGCATGTACTCTAAGGGCAATTTGAGTATTCCTTTAACCACCCCCTCTTACATGTACTTCAAGGGCAAAAGAGGAAAGTTGCACCCAGATATGCGTGCCAAAATGAAGTAGGAAGGTTTTTTGGGACAAAGAGTAAATTATTTTCATGGTTGCAACGCACTTTATGCCTTCCATAGAGAAATACATTTCATTTAGGGAAAAAGCATAGTCAGTCCTGTAACTGTGAGCATCAAAGAAAGAGTTACTTCTAAGGCAAAATGCATGTAAGATATAATATAGTTCTAGAAAATAACGTCCAAAAGCATTGCTCAGGAACAATGGACTTGAAACCATGTTCTTTAAATCAGTGTAAGTGTGAGTACATGGTATCGTAAAACGGGCAGAAGTCACTGGGGAACAAGCTTTTAGGTATATACCTTCCTACAAGATATTCTTCAGTTGGCAATAATATGCGTGCATTCACACAATCAAAAATCCACTGTGGCTGAACATATTCCCGAGAAAGGAACATATGATCCTGCGTTGGCCGATCAACAATCTGTACAATAGATTTAAACAAAAAAAAAAAAAATACAATTAAATCCTAGCATCCATAAAGGGAAGTAGAAAAAATGTGCTCCCCAGATCTGTAAACCAGTAAATTCAAACAGCCAAACTATTTCCAAGGCTACAATGTTAATTCCATTACAAACAATGGATTTCATATGCTTTATCTGTAGCGTCCAACAAATAGATTATTCCCTCTATCCGAAGAAGAATGTCACTATCATTAGAAACGTCCCAAAACATCCTTTTCCTCGAATGACAGCAATGCAAGAATGTCACTGTGATCAACATCCCCAAAAAAATATTTCCTTCAGATGGCAGCGAAGTACTTATTACTTCCCATACTACCCCTTAAAACCACCAGGTTGGGTCATGCCTACATTATCCACCATCAAGATGGCATAAAACAGCTGATACATAGGAACTTGAGATCCCTATAAGCAGGGGAGCCCCAACAAAATGTTAACCACCAAGATAATTTTCAGTTAATTAACTAACACCAGCACTATTAATCAATACCATTATCAATACAATGATATATTGAAGACTGACCAAATGATGAAAGAATAATAAAAAATAAAAAGTAATATTTCACCGAGGTATACGTAGGTTTAGCTACAATACACTAAGGTTTACTAATGTTTCGGAAATTAAATTTAGGCAATACTAATGTGAAAACTCAACTGCAACTCGTAATTTTCGGATTTTGAAAGCCCAAATGAAAATCATGAATTTTGTAACTGATTTGAAGTAACACTGGGAACTACCAAGAACAACTGCAATCGGTGAAACAAAACCAAAAGGCGTTTTTTAGATATCTCCAGTCAACCTCATTCAATAACTGTACCCCTCACATACCCTCCCTTTACAGCCACAAAGCTAAGGACACACATTTTGAACCTTTTCACTTCTTAGGGCTACCGTCCCTCCCAACCTAGCTAATGCATACTATAATTGATCTGGTCACTAGAATTATGAGTTGCATCTAACTTTTTAAAATAGTATACCTAAATGAAAATTGTGAAAGGTCCAAATATCTGATACACTTGCTTCATTTTTTTTAATTTATAAGATAACATTGGTATACAGGCATTGCCAGACTAATCCCATGGGCCAAGAAGTAACGCCGAAAACCTTAAGTGGCCTTAAGGGGATTCGGACCTCTGGAACAGATCTCATAGCTCTTACAAACATTTGAACACACTTGCTTCATAGAAGCAGAGCTAGCCAAAAAAAAAAAAAGGTCAGCAAATTCAATTCCAAATGTAACACTACAAACATTTGAACACACTTGCTTCATAGAAGCAGAGCTAGCCAAAAAAAAAGAGGTCAGCAAATTCAATTCCAAATGTAACACTAGACCATGTGAATACTGCAACAAAACATGACACAATTTAGTAGCAAGAAAATGGATCAAGAATAGATATCCTCAAGAATGAAAGCCAAACATCCTTGGTATATATTTCAAATATCATCTTACCGCTCACATGCTTTGAAAGTTTTCAAAGACCCTATACATGTTCTATGACGTTATAAAACAATGTAACACAGTAAATAACTTCCAAATTTACAGTAGATGTCTTTTATATGAAAAGAGCTCAACAATCTCAATTTGCCCGCTCACCTGGTGAGTAATGCTTTGATCAGTCTCCTCAAATGGAGCTCCATTTCCCTCCCAAGAGACCACACCACCAAAGGCAGAGATGACAAAAAGTAAAGACTCCCTGGGTACCTGAAATGAATATGGTAAAAATATGGTACATTACTACATTACTAGGTAGAGGAAACCGCATTGCAATGGTTATGGCAATAACAAATCAGAATACACCATAGCCGAGTGAGAAAATGTCTGCACTCCACCTCAAATATCAACTGCTAACCCCTTTTCTATAAGAAAAGACAAGCAAACAAACAAGAAAAGGAAGCAGGACGAAATAGAAGACCATCCAACTTAATCACAAACAATCTATCAAGTATTAATGAGCAGCATACCATTCAAACATCAGTCTCCTCCCCTTCCCCAACTCGAAAGATATTAAAGGACATCCAGCTCAATTATCAACTACTGATTTTAATTCATATCATTCCCCATACTTATTAAATCATAAGTATGATAATTCTCACATTCTCACCTCCCGACTCAAGTAGACTTTCAGATTCCGAAACAGAGATCTGCACTCCTTTGTTTCTTCATCCTCATTGTTCTCAAACTCAGTTTCTTCAACAAGCTGCATCAATGTTCCTGGCTCACCAGGAGCAAGTTGATGCTGAAGTTGTGCAAGTGTTAGCTGTGATTCATCTAGCTGTCCTCCTTGATTCTCCTGCAGCGTATCCAGAGTATTCGTCGCCGCAGATGAGGCAATGTATCTTGAAAGCACATATAGCTCTGCAGCATCCAGGACAAAAAAATAAAATAAAAATAAAATAAATAATCAACCTTCTGTTTCGAAGAACATTAGTTCGTCGTGTTGGTGACATGGAATTCGTAAAAAATCATAGTTTCAAATCATGAATCGGATCTTTTCCTCAAAACCTCGAAGAAATTTGTCTCCAACAGGACTTCAAATTCATACTTTAATCTGTACAGTTTCAGAATAATAATAATAATACTTTTCCTTTGTATTTTCTTTCAAGGGAAGGGGCTTAGGAGAAAGGATACCTGCTGCTATTGCTTCCAGGCGAGAGTCAAGAATTGGAGGATACTTCACATTTATGGAATGGTAAAGTTTGAAGTTTACAAAAGCAAGAAGAGCCTGCAGCAAGAGACAGTACATTAATTGCTCAAATTTAAATTTGTCACACTGTAGCTAAAATGTACTCCCTCCATCCGGGCTAAACGTTAACAAACCGATTCTGGTGCGGAGTTTAAGGAGAAAAAATGAGGGTTGTTTTTCCCCACTTTGTCAAAACAAGAATTAGAGAGAGAAAGGAAGGGGTAAAGAGATAATGAGAGAGAGGAAAGAGAGTGAGTGGAGAAAATATGAATTTTTTATTTTAGAGTGTGAGATAGTGGGAATTATTTTATTATTGGGTAAAGCTAGTGGAGGGGTAAAGTAGTGAATTGTATAGATAAAATTTGGTTTGTTAAAGTTTAGTAGGGACCATTATAAATTCGATTTATTAACGTTTATGCAGGATGGAGGGAGTATGAAATTTCATAAATTTTGGCAAGTTTATTTCTGGAGATAGTCCAGGCTTTAGACCATAAACCACGCCTTGTTGAAGTGATGAGAATGGCCAAACATAAGAGAAAAGATATCAAAGTGAACTTGTCACAAAACAATTCAAATTCAAATTAAGCTGCAGGGAGGAAGAAAAAAGACTCAAGACTCTCTATTACCTCATAAAATTCCAGAAAAGTCAATAGGACGTTGAAATCAATATCATCAGTCAAGACTTGTTGGAGAGCATGCGGGGTTAACCATGTTATCTTTTGTCCCCCAACTTCTGCCTACACAACAAGCAACAGGACTAATTAGTCTATGAGACCTTAGGCAGATACATAACTGCACAGGCTTCGTAAATAACAGGGAAATCATATTGAACGAGTGCCACACTCACACCATCAGACAAGGATCAGTACCTGATAATATATGCCTTTCACTGAAATAAAAGTTTTGCGCAACTTGTGAGTACGTGCAATGTATGCTTGCCATTCATGACTCAACCTAAAAAAAAAATATAAAAAAAAAGACCAACAGAAGAAAACTGTGAAAGCTGAACAAAGACAAGTTCTGCAGTACTAGGTAAAATTCATCAGCAAAACAAATCCATCATCTCGTTAACTACCTACGACAATTATGGATACGCTCTGGCGCAACTTTTTCATTTTGTAACGTGGGCAAGGCAGCAAAGAGATGCACCATTGTAAGAGAGTCATCCAGATCTCTGAGTGCATCAACAAACCTCGGGTACCTATATTGCCACACATGATGCTTTCGGTTAAGTACAAAGCCACATGCTCTACAACCAAACAACATCCAAACATTACAAACCTCTCAAGGATTTGCCTATCTAGTCTGTATTTGGGCTGTTGATCTTCAAGACGTTTAGCGCGGTCCCTATTCTTCTTTGACAATGCCTTTTTGATCTTCCTTTTAAAGGTCCTTTGCTCCCGAAACACATCCAAAAGCGGGTCATGATGGATGAACGAGATGTCCTTTGTATGATAATACGTCTGATGATTACCTTTTACTTTCTTCTTTGGGTCTCGTGGGAATATGCCTTTAAGAATACATACTTTCCTGGAGAGTTAAAGACGAATATAAATCTTATGTTAGCTCCAGCCAGCATATTATAACTAATATAATCCACCACCAACAAAGTTGATGAAACCTTCTAAAGGCTAAAAGGGTACAGAAAACTTCCATTATCCAAACCTTGTTCCCGCAAATAAAAATGCCTAGAAGATAAAACTCCAAGCAAAATATCAACAAATGAAGAAAGCAGTGCTAGAACTTCAAATGCGTATTTTTGCTTATAAAATAGTAAGTTCACAGTTTTTGGTTTTAAGAGTTTACAAATTTCATCTACGTTTCTTAACAACTAACTTAAAATTACTGTCTCTTTTGGTAATCCTCCTGATAAAAAAAGGACAACTAAAGGAAAAAAAAAAAAAAACTGAAAACCCAAAAATTGGTTTCCAAAAGAAAATTTCACTTAATACCATTATACTTTTGAAGGGTAATTCTTCCACGGTCGCCGCTAAATGGTGGCTGTGGAAACATTATTGGTTTGGTTGGAACCAAACTGCTTTTGGTTGCAACCAAAGTCAAAAAAATCATAATCATCACTTTGGTTGAACCCAAAGTGTTTTTGATTTCAACTAAATTTGTAATTGATAATAGAAAAATGAACGCATAAGATTAGTTCGCTTAAATCTAACGTGTATATTAGAAGTTTCAGTGGCCACCAGCCCACCACTAAGCGGTGGCCATTGTAAAAAATTTCTACTTTTGAAACTCAAAATGACATCAAGCAACACTGAAAAGTACAAAATTAATGGAAACTTTACAATGGCCACCACTTGCCATTGAAACTTTTAATCTACACCGTTAGATTTCAAGTGATTAAATCTTATGTGTCCAATTACTTCAATTATGATAGGTCCAACCAAAATGACTGACTAATTTTTTTCTGACTTTGGTTGCAACCAACAGTTTGGGACCAACCAAACTAATAACGTTTCCACAGCGGTGGCCATGGAAGAATTACCCAAAATTAATACTAATTACAGTAACTCGTCTTCAGTAACAACACGCCATTGCTTTGCATCGCCTAGGTCAACAAAATTTCAGGAGTATGATCAAGAAACCAAATTACAGTAATATTATCAGTTCAATTCAATTCAGGTCGATAATTTACTTATTATCTCACATATTACTTTCAGGCGAAACGAACACACCCTAATCCCCGAACAACAATTAGGGAGGAACAAACCTGAAAAGAGGGAGGGTGATTTGGAGACCCTTGACAGCTTGAGAACGAGTGACGTATTTCGCTGCGTTTCCTTCTTTTTTCTTACCCTAATTATCAACAAGGGGGAAAATCACAAATAATCAATATATATATATATATATAAATATGGTGAAGTTAAGCAGAAAGCACTGGGAAATTTGATAGCAATGGCGTACCGCTGGTCTATAGTGCTTCGGCATCGTCAATGGAGGTGGGCAAAGATGGTGGGTGGGTGTGCTAAAGGGGGAAGAGGTTATCAAAGTGTTTTGTATTTATCAAAACCCTTAGCAAAAACCCTAAACTGCCTCGCCACTTTTCTTTAGTGCCTCTACTGTGAGATGGGTCTCACGAAAGGCTTCTGTGAGACCGGCCCATATACAACTAGGTGGCAAGTCTCCTTTATTTTATTGCATTTTTTTTTTTCTTTTTTTTCACTTATGAATTTGCTCCCTCTAAATATAAATACAATACAAAGTAATAAATATTGGAGTATATCCTAAACACTGAATTTATTTTTTTTTTGGAATAATTTCATTTTTTGAAATAAAACAACTAAAACATTTTTCTTATTAATATGCAAAAATGTTTTGAGATGTTTGAAATATTGATCTGGAATTTTGAAAATATTAACCCATCAACAATCTATCTATATACTTACTACTAAAACAGCTGCCATATGACATCAGCGAGGGACATATGGCGGCTCCTCGAAGAAAATTTTCCCACCTAAAGTATTTTTGACATCACCAGTCATTTTTTTGTTTTCCATTATTAATTACGGGGCGTTTGGTAAGTGAGAATGGGAATATGAGGGATTTGAGGTGGGAATTTGGTGATGGGGAATTTGATGGGAGTTCAAGTTGTAATTCTCAATCCCTTGTTTGTTGTAAAGATGAGAATAGGTAGGGATTTTAGTAATTAATTTACTAAAATACCCTTCATTAATGATGTGGAGTGGTAGAGATTGGTTAATAAAAAGGTTAATATGGTAATTTGAAGCTAATAAGCGAATTCCCACCTCAATTACCAGGCCCCCCCTAGGTATTAAATTGGTGGGAATTTGGGCCTTCTATTCCCCATCCCAATCCTTCTTTTATTCCCAATCCCACAAACCAAACATGGGAATTAAGGTTTTGGGATTTAAAATCCCATTCCCACCTCTCTATTCCCTTCTACCAAACGCCCCGTTAAGGTAGTATGGGTTTGATTTATTATTTTTGAGAAATCTTGGGAACAAAACTCCCTATCTCCTTCTTCCATTCAACGAACCTTATCATTTTCACTTTTTAAGCCCTTTTTTTCTCTTGAATATTCTCTTTCAGTTTTGAGTATAACATGCTCTTCAATTTTCCCTGGCTTTTCTCTCTTCCATTTAACTCAAATAAGGTAGTGCGCGCTTTTCTTCTTTCTCTATTGCTCTTTGTATTTCATTGGACTGAGTGCTAACAATTTTTCTTCGGCTTATCAGCTAACTGGAAGCAACAGACTCTAACGCTACTAGCCGGCTTCTCAATTCTCATGGTATGGTTTCTTTGTTCTTTGTACTTTTGCTTCTCCTTTCCAATTTGGAAGGGTAAATTTTGTATCTGATGTGTGCTTTTGTGATGAGTGTGTTATGCTACATAGGTATGACTTCTCTTTTACATAGGTATTCATAATTTTTATGGCTATTAATATAAGTTCTTTGGACAAATTTTGCAGGTTTTATGTTTTGGTGATGGCATTGTTGATTATGTGACCATGACTTTTCTATTTTAAATGCCTGAGTATTCCTACCTTTTTTTTTGTATGCCCGTTTATTAGCTACTCAATTTCATGATTTGATGATCTCGAATTTGATCGCTCTAATTTTGACTGCTTTCTGGTTTGGTTCTTCAATTATGGAGTATATTTTTTTCCATGTCCTATGAGAATTTCTCATTGGTTGAATCTTTGGTATCTCTCCAGGCCTGGTGATCAAGAACTCATGCAATTAGGTTGAAGATTGGCATCCGAAGAAATACTACGCATGCAGTTCGGCTGCCATTTCCTTTTTCATCAGAAATGTTTTGGATACAAGGTGTTTACTAAAATAGCACCAAATTAAAAACAGCCCAATATTGATCTATTTGTGGGTTTCAAAAGGAATTGGCACAAGGCCATCTGAAAGAGAAAACTAGCTAGATGATTCACTTCATCAATAGTGTGATCAGGGAAGTAGCTAGGTTTGCACATTGCACCGTATGATAAGAGAATTACTGAACTGCTCAAAGTTGGGAAAAATGAGCGGGCTTTGAAACTCGCATAAAAGAACCACAACTTGTGTGAGGAATGAGGGGATGTCTAACATGTTGCATTTGCCGTAGTTCAACAATATATTTGGGACATTTCATGTATATGATTAGCTAGCTTACTTTAAAATTGTTTGATTGGTCCAATTTTATCTTGAATTTGCTCTTTGCAAAGTTGGAAAAACCATCTCATATTCTAGATTTTTGAAGTGATAGTTGGATAGCGAAATTTACAGCCACTTATTTGACATTAAAAGAAAAAAAAAAAAGGAAAATTTCCTTCTTTTCTGGAAATTAAATTCTAGCATTATATTTTAGCACGTTGAATAAATATACTATATGGTGTTCAGTTTTCATACTTGGTGTGTTCAATTTGCCCGAAAGTACTTGAACTGAAAGACCTGAACAAAACTGAATGAATAGTAGTAATTTGTGAGATAAAAAGTGTGTGGCCTAACCTCAACAACCTGAACTGAAGTAAACGCCTTGAAATGGAACTCGATAAAGTGAATGAACACCCTTAATTACAATATTATGAAATGATGGAAGCTTTTGTGATCTATATTTCAACCAAAAGTTTTAGATTGTACAGTCATCGAAAATTTTTCTACTATACTTGATTAAATTTTAGGAAAAAATTCATTTTGGGTACCTGACGTTAGGCCTAATTGCAATTTGGGTACCCGTCTTTTCAATATTCTCATTTTAGGTACCTGAAATTTTAAAAACTGTCTCATATTTTAAAAATTCTAAATAACTAAAAATAAACATTTCATAACTTTTGAATTTTTTTTGGTAATTTTTAGAAATTGTTTAAGAATTTTTTGCTTAATGACAAGTCAGCATTTTAATAGACTTTTTAACGCCGTTAGTGAAATGACCCAAAATGAGGATATTGAAAAGACAGGTACCCAAATTGCAATTAGGCCTAACGTGGGATACCCAAAATGAAAATTTTCCTAAATTTAATTTGTTTGATCAATCATTTGAATAAAAGACGTGCATCGCAGAGGTACTATTAAAGAAACTACACGTATTTTGAAGAGATAAGGATCCTCTCCATTACCCCATTTCCCCCATTTACGCATTACCCCTTTAGATGATTGACAAGTGGAAACTGGTATGACTTTATATTTATTTTAAAGAAGTATGGTACATATGTCAATCATTTAGAGGGGTAATGCGTAAATGGGGAAAATAGGGTAATGGAGAGGATCCTCATCCATTTTGAAGGAATCAGCAACTTTATACAACAACTCTTCGTGCCCTTCGATAGTGAATACAGATGACACTGGCTTATCTCATAAAGGCTAGACAAAACATAGTTCACTTAACCTTCTTTCTTACAATATGTAATGGCTAAACTATCTTGTGGATATTGATGTAGCTTTTCTATATATCTGGTTGCTGGTTATTTGCAATTTGTTTCAGTCAAGAATTGAGCCACAACAGAGGTTTTGCTTCTTTTTTTCCCCCTGGGTTATGAGAAAGTTTTCAATTGTTTACCAATAAGAATTTGAGAACCTCCTTTTATTTTGCGCTAATTCTAATAACTAACAATTGATTTTGAGTACGAAAATGAAAATTTAAAGTTGACGACGGTGTATTGGATGAGTCTTTTTATCTTTCTCTTTGTTAAAGATATAATTAATTTCTTCTACTTAGAAACTTATATGAGGCGGCCTCATACGTGAGGTCTGGTATTTGGAGGAGAAAAAAGTGGTATATATTTGCCGGGCCTATAAATTCTCCAATGTACATATTTTACTACGATTTTTTTTTTAAAGAGAAATGCGCAGGGAAAACAACTAAATCTTAATTAGGCCTAATTTATAGTAATTTATTGTGATATGATTGGTATTTGATTTAGTAATTTGATTTAAACCCTTTGCTAAACTATATATTTCCCTATAAAATAATATATTTGATTTATTTGATCAATATTTTCAAGTAAAGCCCTGCATTGCACGGGTCAACATCTAGTATAGACTATGATATTAAATACAGTGTTCAAAAATTATCTTTAATACCCGTTATTCAAATCGACATATCAAATGTGGACTCATAGACTTCCTACTTGTCAAAATTAAAAGAAGAAAAGATCACCACAAATCAGGAAAACAACAAACTTACCCGAATACTACAAAGTTTGCTGGCAAACTTAGTCGATAAGACAAAATTTGCCAATACAAATCTTCAGTTGATACAAAAGGCAAATAATGCAATCAGCAACAAGTTATCAAAGTAAACAGCCGCAATGCTATCAAGCAAATAGCTGCAAAAAGCAAACATCTAAAGTTGTTTTATAAGGCAACTCAAACCTTTGTTTAGTCCAATTACCATGCTCTAAAGTTTGTAATATTAGTAGGTTCTTATATATAAATAGCTTATATCAAACCTTTGTTCAGTAGCGCAAGTTGTTTGATTTGAAGATGCATGAAAATTTCGGCAATGACACACATAAATAAATTTAATAAGGTGTTAAGGCAATTAAGCTTGGTAGATATATCTTTTGCTAATGAGATAAACGACTCGCTTTTACTATGATCTTTGCCCAAAAGTTGTGACGCCATTGTGAACGTTGTTATTCATTCAAATGGAAGAAAAAACTTGTTTCTAATGAGGTGAGAGATATAATTATTGGTGATAGCCTTCATCGAAAAGTGTGGAAGAATCTTCCTGTGTGGGTGGTGCTTTCTTTGTAGGCGGTGGTGAGACAGGTAGGAGAATTGGTAGAACTGGTCAGAGTGGGAAGGTTTGAAAGCCGAGGGAAAGATGGACCTATTTGCTGGGATTGCGATGAGTTTGGGCATATCAAGTGGGATTCTCCTACTCCTAAGAAGAACCGCCATCGAAGTGAAGGGAATGAAATCGCAGCGGTGGTTGTTGTAGTGGACAATGATTATATGAATAATAAATTAATAATGTTCTTGCTCCAAACATTGATGATCATGTGGAGTTTTGGATCTTAGACTCCAACGTCCTTTCATATCTCCCCATCTAAGGTAAAATTCAATAACTTTGTTGGTAAAAATCAAGGTGTGGCTTACTTGGCTAATGGTAAGTCTGTTGGCGTAGAGGGGAAATTTGTACCCCAAAATGGGAATAAGTGGGAGTTGCATGATGTCATGTATGTCTTGGGTTTAAAACATAATTTGATATCAGTTTTGCAATTGGATAATGTTGCCTACAACATAGTGTTTGAGGGCAGTTCTTGTAAGGTTGTCAAGGGAGCTATGACGATACCTCATGGGACAAGGACATTAATAATGTAAACCACGGCTTGGTAGGAATATACGGGGATTTAGCGGTTGTCAGAACGGAAAATCCATTGGCGCGCAAGGGGATGTTCATACATGGTGAAAATGTGTCGGACGCATGGCCAAGAGCGTGGTGATAGATCAATGAAGGTTTGTGAAGTGAAGAGTGGTTTATTTAGGTGGGAGCCCACAATGGTCACTCGATCCTATATTGAGATGTAGGGTGTTCAAAATCAGGTCTAGATTGGAAAAATGGACTGAACTAGTTGAAAATTCCGCGTTTGGGTCTGGACCGGGCCGGTTAAATCCAGTTCCAATTTGGTCCATAGCTCAAAAAAATTCGCTTCAAATTATGGTTTTAGTCCAACTAAGTCCGATCCAATTCAGTCCTAATTTCGGTTTGGATCGGGATTTTGTTTTTGCTTTCAAAGAAAATTAGAAAATACTAATTTTTCTAAAAATAATATGCATTTTTTAAAATTCCGGTTCGTGCCGGACTTCAGCGTCGATATAAAAAGAATAAAATAAAATTCCGTTTCGGTCCATTCCACACTCGGAAATTTTCCAATCCGGTCTCCAATCCAAGGGTGCAAAATTTCTGGTCAGTTTTTCCGGTGCGGTCCGATTTGGTCTTGGACACAGTGAACACCCCTTTTGAGATGCCTTTTGGGAAGATCTAGGAAGAAGAGACGGGGTTGGTGAATACCTCGACGAATCTCCATGGTTGAGTAAAGGGGTTGTAGCACTAGGTGGAAGTTAATGAATATGGATGAACTGAGTTGTTGGGTTCTTAATTCATTGGGAATGTCTCCAGGTAGGAGATTTGTTAGAGTTGGAGCCAATGAAGTATAAATGTTATGAGTGATCGACGTAGCTTTGCAAAGGGTTAGAATGCAGGTCTAAAACTACTCAGCCGGGTGATATTTCTCTTGTAAGTTGCCAAGTCCCGCGGTGAGGCAGTAGCAAAATTCGCTACGGAGAAGAGCTGCCCAACCGAGCAGCTTTTGTGCCCCAGATAGAAGATGATAGAAAGAGAGCGCACGCAAAGTAAAGAGTAACCAACGCTCAAGTAAAATGCAAATTGGGGTTGAGATTTGCGAAGGCGGCTTAGTGGACGAAACATTTGCAAATAATTGACAAGATTTTATTATATGCAGGAATTCGGAATCTATATAGATGCCATATTTTATTCCATTATACACGACATAATAATAAGAGGAATATTGGCTTTTACATCCAGGAAAGCTTCTCTCCATGCGGTGAAGCAAGAGTGGCTACCATTAAAACTCATCACTCATTCTCTTCACTTTGGATTATCTTCTCCTGGTTTACTTGTCATCCCCCCTACAACCCAGCTCTATTCCTTTATTTACAGTATCGAATAGGCTCGAATGACCTCAACAATTGGTGCCCTGCACAAAGGACACTTGCCTCCACCTCGAACTAACTCATTTGCGCACTTCAAACAGGTGCACATGTGGCCACATCTGCAAAAAATATCAGTGAACAAACATGATGATATGGGTAAAATTCAGATTTCACTTGTATGTTTACCTCCCTCAACAGTGATTTCACTTTTTTGATGGATTTGGCAGTTATCATTCAAGGTAATTTACCATGCGGGACATATTACGAACAACCAAATGTTACCTGTACAATAGTGAATCGATATGGTTGTCACAACAAACACAGCAAGCCCCTCTCCTCACATGCGCCCATCTAGATCCATCCTCTGAGGTCTCAGCATCTGCACCAAAAATAGATTAGCATGATTGCTTACTATCAATCTCTAAAAAAAGTACTCATTTATTATCGAGCATCGAGACTATTGCGTAAATGGGGGGAATGGAGTAATGAAGAGGATTCTCATCCCTAAAAAATGATAGAAGAATTAGAGGTTTGACATAGGCCTAACTTCCGTGATGAAAACTTTCTCTGGAACGACAAGTAATTTTCCACTGTCCCTTTCCCCACACACCCAAATCCCTTCTTCCTAAAATGTTTTTATTTACCTTTTTCCTTTTCTTTCCTCTTTACTTTATTTCTTTGGGGCTTATACACAACCAAATAAAAAATGTGAGTTTACAAGATGAAAAGGACCTTGTGCACCAGCGGATCGGTTAAGAGCTGCAGAGACCTCTTGGCGAACTGAGCGTTGCAACTCCAGTTGCATGTCCATGCAGGCCTCCAGCATCCTCTGCATGTGGTTCATGCCTTGTTGAAGCCTACTTACATCTGCTCGGAGATCATTCATCATCTCCCACTCCTGTCAAAGACCAATCAATAATAATCATGTTATAACTCCAAAAACAACTGTAAGGACAGAAAGCACAAATTAAACNAAGGAAAAAAAAAATAAACTGCAAACATGGGCATTAGATGCATGCGGAGAGCTTCTTTCCTTTTCTTTTTAAATTGAATTCTGCTTTTTAGATATTCCAATACTGTCTGTGGATAGAGAAGAAAAATTAAAGCCCAACTTCTCCATCCAGCCTCAAATATAAGTTGCAGCCACCATCAACTAAGCATCTTCCATCACCAGCCGAATTATTAGGTTGAGCATCTCTATATGCTTTACTTGATCTCCTCCTCAAAAGGAAGAGTCATTTTACAAAATTGCACTAGTAGGATGGTATACCCTCTTTAGTAAATGCTTTCATAGCATGCATCTGTCATGATAGAAGCACCAAGATTTCGTATCTGGATAATGTGAAGAGACTTTGGCTTACAAGTTCAGAACGATGCATGCCATGGCGAGACCAGTTAGCATGATGTAGTTCCTGGTGCCAGAGAGGCTGGGGAGGCGGCACTGGTGGAGATGGAAGAACAGAACGTCTAGCAATAGCATCGCCAGAATTTTGTTCCTCCCATTGAGACTCCTGATCACGCTGTGCCACAGCAGGGGCTGGCATATTTCTATGAAGATCCCAATCTGTGGGAGCAGTACCTCGCCGCTCCACATAAGATTGTATTAATTGGTCCAAGCTTTCACGAAAGCCACTGTGAAGAAGAGTCGAAACACTCCTCCTAAATAAACAATAAAGGGAAAGCTCAACAAAAAGTTCAGAGCAGACGTTATGAATCAATAACAGAAAGAAAGGTAGATGACCTGCTAAGAAGCTCACGAAGCTCCATGCTGTACACATTATCATCATCAGGTGGGTGAAATCTATTGATTCTTCGAAGTGGAATGCCTCGTCGAATTCTAGGAGGTTCAGAAGGCCGTTCTGACAAATTTTGCAATGTTACACGAGAACCATTCTCATGCCATACCTGTTGACCACGTAAATGGCCCGCTTCTGCATCATTATCGGCACGAGCTGTCTGTCGCCAATCAGCTTCTGAAATTTCCTGCCAGTTGCCATTCACATTTTCTCCAGAGCTTTCCCTCCATTGATCAAGCTCTGCATAGGTTGACTGCTGCAGGTTCCTCTCATCTGCAGTGACCTGGTCCTGCCAATCTCCTCTATGAATCACTGTTTCTTCCCGAGTGATGCTGTCAGTGGAAGCTTCACCAGAATCATTTAAAGTATTATTTGCCAGCTCATTGACCTGATTTCCCTGAGTCCTCAATTGCTGACTGTCAGAACTCCAAACCTGGGCCTCCAAGGATGTGTGGTGTTGGATCTGATCATTTTGAGACTCGTCGCCAAGATTGCCGGATGAAGTGTCGGAGCTGTTGCTTGCTTGACTATGTACAATAGTTTCCAGTCTTGAGCGGATACCTTCCCTGATTAATAGCAGCAGCAGAAACTGTCATTCACTGTGTACTCTTCGACATTGATAATGAATAAGTGAGTATGATAACTGTAATGGTTATAGAGAACTAAAGGAGGGTATATCACATCATAGGCTAATTGAATTGGAAAGGGGGAGAAAGGTTTAAACCAAGTGGCAAGTACTAAGGTTTATGGTCAGTATATACACAGGAAAGACTGTTAGCAACTGCAAGCTGGTGGATCCTTAATCTATACGCTTCCATGTAGCACATACATCCATGTTTGGTAGATCTAAATGGCCAGGTATAATACATACAAATAGCGTACGCAGCTTGCAATAAAGAGAATGAGTAACAATGAGCCCACGTATATTCTATTTACTAATAAAAGACAGAAAAATCTGAAAACATAATACATACAAGATACATATGGCAAGCTTTCAGAAAGACCAAGCTTCCATGCTTTTGGTTCCAATGACTTAACACCCATTAATAGCACACGAAATAACAAAGTGAATCATAACCCCTTATCTTTGTGTTTGGGAATTGAATTTGAAATTCCATATTTAATTTGAGTTTTTAGCCTTTACGCAGTGTGATAATGCATTGGCATTTAGAGGCCAAGGGAGGACAGGAAGGAGAGAGATGTAATTCAAATGCTAAGGTGGTGGAGTCATTCGAAAGCCTCCAATTTTGAGCCTTTATTAAAAGCCTTGGATTTGGTTCTCCAAGTTCATCATTATCTTAGTCACGAATGTATAAAATCATCTCAAATCCGAAATTTGAAGTTCAAGTTCCAGACAAACAAATACGAAATTCAAGTTATTTTACTGATTAGTAATTAACAATTATGAGAAAAGGGACAAAAACCATAGAGTAAATTTCAACTGCAACCGCCCACAAGAGAATGACGACAACTGAATAAAGATCAAAGTTTAATCCAAAGGAACATCTTCTTCCTTCTTTTTTTCTTTTTTTAAACAATATTTCAACAATATTGAACACTCTTCAATACTGTTAAGCACATGAAAACAGACAAACAGGACGTCAGCGAGTAAACTTTTTGTAACTGTTTATACAATTGCTTCCTTGGGCAGTGTGGAAATTTTGTATCTTTTCAAGTCTACAGCACACAGCATACCTAACTTAAAAACAGCTATGAGATACCCTAAGAACAGAAAAATCATGGACTAATACAGATACCAGTATGCTTTCTTTTTTAGAATAGAAAAAGTAATAAAAACAGCAAAAGAGAGTACAGAAAAGGAGTAGCTGTTAGGCCAGTTTCACTTGACATCAGTAATACAGTAACTCCTCAATGCCGCACACCCCCCCCCCGGCCGGGGCGTTAGCCCAGAGGGCAGACAGACAACAGATATCACCATGTTAATTGCTAAGCCTTGAGCTATTTCATGATTATAAATCGGAAAAAATTGTTAACATTTTGCCTGGGTAAAAGCGAAAGACTCCCTCTGTCCCATTGACTGTCAAAATCTTGTAAAGACAAAAAATAAAAGCAATACCTAGTATTCACAATGCTTTTTCAACAAAAGAGAGTACTAATCAAATATTGAAAGGTTAGATTTTGACAATAAAAAGAGACAAAGTGGACCTTTTTTGATAATTGAATGTGACAGAAGGGTGTAAAATTTCGATCAGGGACAAGAAAAATAATACAATAGAAAATCAGCATACCTCAAGCCAGAAACAGTGTTACGTTGTCTCAACTGAAGTAGTTCACTTGCTGCCACTGAAGGTGGCCTTTCAACCTCAACTGTTCTTTCAGTTCTCAAAAATCTACCCCTGAGCAAAGACTGGAAAGAAAGTCAGAATACAATGTCAGGTTCTCCAAATAATCTTCTGAGCATGAGAGGTACTTATGTTGAGTTCATTTGTAAGGTAACAATGGTCCATTCAATCTGCCTCTGACTTGACACAAAAACAATTTGCATTAACAGACAATGGTCTCTCATCTCAATCGATCTTTCACTTCTTGAGAGCTAACCTAAGCAAGGACTGGAATACCAATTCCCAATAAGAGACCTGGCTATCTACAAAACTTCTATACGAAGCTAAGATACCGCCATAAATGCATAAGCAAGCAAAAGCTTCTCATATATCAGCATCTATTTGATGAGCAGAAATAAGGAATGATAAAATTTATTCTGTATTTATTAAACATAAATAAATAAATAACATCAACCAGTTCTCTTACTATATTATACTCTTTCTAGTTGGAAAATGTTTTCTGAGGATTTGGCGAAAACGGCTTGGTACTAATCAAGGGTAAGGGTGCATCCATATGAGCCTCTGACCAAAAACATTGTACCATATTGGGGTATATTGTTAAATGTTCACGTTCACTCAGTCACTCCAAAGAGTATCTAAGGGACAATGTTAGCGAAATATTACATATATGAAGATAACAAATTGGAGCTTCAAGGACTAGCAAACAACAAAACAGGGAGCATAGCACATGGAATACAAATCAGTAAGTTAACTAATCCTATTGTAATATTTTGTCCTTTGTAGGAGGATGACCGACTAACTAAGTGTTGCTTTTGTTTAATTTTTTTTTTCGATAAAAAAGTAATTGTATTAATAAATGAAAGGGTACAAAACAGAGGACAAGAAGTCCTCATAGAAAATCAGTACAACAGGGCCCTCCAATCTCGCTGTACTTCTGACAGCGGAACTCCGGGGAAAGTATTGTGGGCAAAAACCCACATAGAAGCAAAATACACTACTCTATCCCACACATAGAAGCAAATTTTTGGACACAAATATGGGCATATATCAATATTATTGGTTTAATATATGATTACAATAGGATTACCTTGTCAGTTGAGATTTGGTGTGTAGGCCTACGGCAGTGGGGGTTGGGATCTTAGTCGGTTGGTGTCTAAGAACATCTCGTTGGTGGGTAAATGGTTATGGCGTTTTACGTTGGAAACTGACTCCTTATGGCACAGAGTTATCAAGAGTAAGTACGGTCTTCAACAAAGTGGTTGGGACGCTTTCGCCCCGACTCCTCAGTCTCCCATGCCAATGCCAGCCCTTGGAAATTCATCTCACAGGTAACTTCTTTCTTCCTTCCTTTGGTCAGATGTAAAGTGAGTAATGGACTCCGGGTCACATTCTGGGAAGTCGTGGAAAGCAGATGACTCCTTCTCTACTATGTTTCTCCAAGCACCAGCTGTTTGCCCTTTATGATGCTCCTGCTTTCTACTTAGACAGTGCTGTATCTTGGGATCTCCATCTACGGAGAAACCCGCTTGATTGGGAATTGGAGGAACTCACTTCCTTGCTTGATATTCTTCACACCACACACCTTGACACTACCGATGATTCTAGGGTTTGGGTTGGAGATCCGTATGGGGTCTTCTCATGCAAATCCTTCCTACAAAATCTTAGCCTCCCTCCACAATATCCTCCATTTCACTTGACAGTTTTATCTGGAAGTCTAAGGTTCCCCATAAGATGCGTGCCTTTGTCTAAATCCTTGCACTAGGTAGGGTGAATGCTCATGATGCGCTGGAGTGGGTGGGCCATCTCCCCCTACGTGTGTGCTATATTGCGGGGATAGTGAGACAAGTGTGCATCTGTTTTTGCATTGTGATATACACACGAGCTATTTGGGTGAGGCTTTTTGGGATATGGGGTGAATGTTTTGTTTGTCCACCGACTGTTATTCATAATTTGAAGTCTTGGTACGCTGGGTTTGGAGGGGGAAGGAGCAGAGGCTATTGTGGCAGTGCGCTTTCTTTGTTGTACACTGTACTTTGGTTGGAGCGAAACGCTTGGATTTTCTTTGGGGTTTCCAAGCCTCTTGATTTTGTGTGGGACCGAGAGGTGCACCTAACCTTGCTTTGCACTAAGGCTGTGGGGGCTTGTAAGAGGCTACCCCCACCGATGTGCAGCGTCACTGGGCTGATCGGTAACATTTTTGTATTATTTGTGTTATTACTTGTTTTCTTGAGGACTCCTTGTCCTCATAACATGTATTTTGATACAATTCTTGTTTAATAAAATTCATTTCTGTATAGAAGCGGGGGGGGGGGGGGGGGGGGGGGGGGGGGGGGGGGGGGGGGGGGGGGGGGGGGNCCCCCCCCCCCCCCCCCAACCATCATAGAGTGGCTTTGGTATTCTCAATCTCTCATCCTGCAAGATGAAGATGGACAGATCAAGATTCATCTCGCAGAAAGCTCCCAGTTCTGCAATTGATGAATAGATAAGCCAAATTCCACTCTGGATTTGATTTGTTCACAAATAATAGTACAATCCTCAACATCTTTGGTTTGCATGAGATACCATGTTTGGCTGCAAAATGGTTGGGTATGGATTTCACACTAGAACTCTAGTTTGCATCCACATGGCTATAGCCAAAACAATTGGCAAGTGTGGTAATAATTTAACCAACGGCAGAAACATGAATCAAAGTAGAATATGGAAAATTCGATGCACAGGCAAGAAACCCAAGTTTGACTCTCCAATAAATCAGTAGACACAAATGAGAAACAACTAACCTGTAAACGATTACGATGAGCAAAATCAGACACAGCCCGATGCTCCATCAAACCCTCAAGCTCCCTCTGTCTTTCACGTTCTATCCTCACAAGCAGGTCAATCAAAGCTTGCCTTCCACGCAACCTCAGCATATCTCTGCGAATATGCTCTGGTTGACCTTCCTCATGGTCGACAAGAAGTCCATCATGATGCCGGTTAACTTGCACACCTATTCCACCATGTTGAGTTTCCCTTCGCCCTCCTCGTGTTCCCCTTTGCTGACTCGCCATCTGTACCCACTCCCTCACAAGTCGTACCCTCTCACGCTCTGTTTCACCAAGCCATTCTGCTCTAGGGCTTTCATTCCTCCTTGTGGAATTAGAGGAGTGTTCATTTAGTCCACTCCCCATCCATCCACGGACAATCTGCCTAACCCTCTCCCTCTCTACTTCACCAAGATCAGGAGATTGCTCTCGAATAGAATGGTTATGATCCTCATGTTCATCATTAGTCTCCATTTGATTGTGAGACCAAGCCCCAAAATCATTCTCACTCTCACTTGCATCCCCCAAACTACCTTGATTTTCACCTGCCCTGCTTTCAGACATAGTTATGGTTGACATATCAGTATTTGTATCTACACTCCTCTCATGTCTCAACTGTTCTCTTACCCTCTCTCTGGCATGATTCAAAACCTGATCATCCTCCAACTCCCGCCACATCTGCAGGATAGCAGAAGCCCGCGTTCTTGGCCTCTCGACATTCCCCTGCCTCCTTGAAGTTGGAGACTGAGACTCCCTCAAAAAAGAGTAGTCAAGCATGGAAACAGTTTGCAACCCGGCAAGAGCCATCAACTCCGACTCCCGGTTCCGTCTTTCAATAGTGGTCATCATTTCTTGAGCTTGCCTTGCAGCCCACCGGCTCAAAATCCTCGAGTGTCGCCTCCTAGCAGCAGAAGACTCGGCCAGATCATCCCCCTCAAGATCTGACCTTCGCCTCCTTCGCACAAGCTGATCAGCCTCCTCATCCTCATCCTCCGTATTGCGGGCCGAGCTGCACGATGCAAAGGACATACAATCATTCAAATGCCCGCGCATCAGCTCCTCTAACCCGCGCTCAAAGTCTGCCTGAGCATCAGCCGTGCTCTCAGGCTTTTGCTGCAATGGCTGGATATCATTCATCTCTAGTCCTTCCTACACTATAACCAAACTTACTCAAACAACAACCCCAATGAACCAACTTCCAACATACCGCCACAATGTACAAGAAACAACAAATCCCTCTTCACACACAATATGAAACCATCCAATCTCTACAATGAAACAACCAAACGCCAATTTGTGATCGGAACTCAATAAAATTACACAAAAACAATAGTGCCCTAAACATTTTTTGATTGATCATTCCACACCCAACACCTGATCAGGTTAAAAACAACAAAGTTAATCTTAAACTCCAAATTAGGCAACGCCCACAAAAATTAAAACCAAGATGAAACCAAATTACCAAATGAAAGCGAAACACTACAATATAATAACAATTGTGTTAAATTATAAGAACCAACCCATTAACTTGATTCAAAATTAAGGGCAAAAGACGTACCTGGGAAATTCTATATCTTAAATTAAGAGCCCCTCAGCTATGGTTTCAAGCAACTTGAAGAATTATTAGGTTCTATATGTCATCATCGATGATCGAGTGAGAAAGAGAAGGGAAGAGAAAGATCCCAGAAATGGAATTGAGAAGAAATTTTGTGAAATATATTAACAATGAAGCAAGAAGATTTGGGGTAATAATAATAATAATAATAATAATAATAATAATTGTGATTGTGAATAATGAAGAATTTGTTGGATTTGTTTGGTTTTTTCGTGTGAGGGAGACCGCTGATCTCAAAAGGGAGAGAGAAGGGGAGACGAGAGAGAAGGGGAGACGAGAGAGAGGACGAGATAAGTGAAGCGGGGGGAGGGGACCGGACCGGCGATTTATCTAGTGGACACGTCATCGGATTTTTCTTCTTTTTATTTGGGTTAATATATTTCTCCTTTATCCTACGTCATGCTCTCATATGAGTAATGCTTTTTTTTTTTTTTTTTTTTTTTTTTTTTT
>BSSO01000651.1:0-30382 GCA_030267885.1 Mesembryanthemum crystallinum
ATATGATGGGAGAGAGGGGAATTAATCATCGAAAAACAAAAAATTTCCGAAATAACATCCATCAAAGTATTCGGCCCCATCTACCCAAACTCGGGTGGTGCAATCAAGCGGCACCCAATGTGCCATAAGATAAGATGAGCCACTTGATTCGCTTCCCTTTTAAGATGAACAAAAGAAATAATATCAAAACAATTAGCTAAATTCTTAATGTCTCTAACAATGGATCCAATATAATAAAAGATGAGTCTCGTGCTGTTATTCAAACTGATGACTTAAAGCAAGTCGCTCTCAAGGATGGCTGAGGTTAAACCTTGTTATATTGCAAGTTGTAAACCGAACTACGCTGCCTTAGCTTCTGCTATAATCAAGTCCTATTTCTCCTTCCCTTGGCGACTACCAGAACGATCCACACGACCATTCTCGTCCCTGATTTCCACGCTTATTCTTGTCCCACCATCACCCAACATAGCTCCTTCAACATTGGTCTTTTTAAGACCTGTTGGTGGTTGGTGGAGGTTTCCAAGGTGTGCTCATCTGGTCATGAGGATTGTTTGAGGCTTCAGTACATGCTCCCCAAGAATCAAAATTCTTCGTGCATTCCATATTATACGAGCCATTTTTTTTTTTTTTTTTTTTTGGTGTTGTGGTGGCGGACTATGCCCCACTGGTGTTATAGTCTATTGGGGAGGGGATATGAGAATCGATCCTTGGGCTATTGCCCAGGACAAATGTGAGAGCACCACTATACTGTCACCCAACTCTTGAGTCATCTACCTTCTAAATAAACTTAATATTGTCAATAAGAATATACATCCTTGAATATATGCTTGAAGGGAATTCTTAGAAAGAAATTCTGTAAAAAGGTTGTCTCCTAAATACTATACTTATTTTAAAAAGAGGGTTCTAATTCCTACTCATGATTTGTTCAAAAAAAATTCCTACTCATGATCTATCAAAAATTCCTCTGGTCTAATCATAATAATTAATTCACAAAGAAAACGTATAATAATATATAAAACGGAAATTTCCTGTGGTATTCTTGAACTTTGCCCTAATACCGGTGGTGTCCACGCTTTTCCAATAATGCCATTGGTACCACTAAACTTTGACTTTAACGTTTTCTGTAACCTAATAGTTGACGAAACTCCTTTCTGTTAGGGTTTTTTTTTTACTATTTGACTTAATAAATATATGGGGGCACTGTAAAATGACTGATATACCCTTACTTGCCTTAATTACACAACGACAAAATATTTGACAGTCCTTTCCCTTATAAATCGATCCACCTCCCTTGGTCAGACCTCCAAAAAAATTTTTCAAATTTATAAGATGAGTGTTTGTCAAATAGCTAACAGTTGTGTAATTAAGGCAAATAAGGGTATATCAGTCATTTTACAGTGCCCCCATACATTAACTAAGTCAAATAGCTAAAAAAAATCTAACGGGAAAGGAGTTCCGTCAACCATTAAGGTACAGAAAATGTTAAAGTCTAAATTTAGGGGTACGGAAAATGTTAAGGTCAAAGTTCAGGGATACCACTGGCATTATTGGAAAAGCGTGGACACCACTGGCATTAGATCAAAGTTCAGGGGTATCACAGGAAATTTCTGTTATTTTAGAAGAAGCGGACTTGGGTCATGACTCCAATTTAGGGATGGCTACCCCACCGACATCCAATGGAAATCCGCTCAATCCGACCGAACTAAATGGATATGGATATAAGTCAATCGGATAAGAATGATGATCTATTTATTCATTTAAATTCCAAATATTCCGTAGGGAAAATTTCATTGTGGGTACCTGATGTTAGGTCTAATTGAAATTTAGGTACATGTCTTTTCAATAATAATATCATTTCGGATAACTAACATTTCAAACTTTTCTCATTTTGGATTATTTAGCTGACGGGGTTAAATTTTCCGTTAACATGATAACGTGTCATTAAGCAAAAAAATTCTTGAAAAATTCCTAAAAATTTCAGAAAATTCCCTAAAGTTATTTAATGTTTATTTGTAGTTATAGAGAAATTTTATAAATTTTTTGGAAATTTTTCCAAGAAGTTTTTGCTTAATGACACATCATCATGTTTAAAGGAATTTTTAATCCCGTCAGTAAAATGACCCAAAATGAGACGATTTTAAAATGTTAGGTACCCAAAATGAGATTATTGAAAAAACAGGTAGCCAATTTGCAATTAAACCTAACGTTAGGTAACCAAAATGAAAATTTTCCTATTCCTTAACATGCAATATACACATCTTACCTTTATCCAACTCTTAATCATAAATTATGATCTCCACTACACCAGGTAACATTAATAATATAAAAGACAATAATTTGGGTGTTGTACCCTATTATTATTGGAAGAAGTAAGCAATTTTTTATTACATTTATTTTTCGTACTTGTTAATATAATTTGATGACGTTTTTTCTTTTTTAACTCCCATATGTTTTTTAAAAAAAATGAAAAAAAGTTATATATATGCATGCTATAAACGTGTTAGAAAATATTTGTTTAATATCTAATGGATATTCAATTACCCATTTAAGGCCCTCACTTGGTGGATATAGACCGAGATAGATGATTTAAATTTAAAATAAATAGATATAAATATGGAGATAACTCCAAATCCAATCTAATATCCGATCTATTGCCATCCCTAAACTGCACCAAACAGCTTGCGTATTGCGAGTTAGGAGCTTGAGCTCGCAAAAACGGAACGACGAGACAGTACAAAGCAGTCAAGTCCACACTACATACACAGTAGAGACAAACACAAAAACGTAACAAGTTGTACTACTACTACTACGACGAATATTCAACGCCACATGTTCTCCAACACTTTGCCTTAAAAAAAACCTACTATTCACGTGCCCATTTGATTAGATTAGATTAGATTAGATTAGATTAGACCCCCTCATATTTAATGATTTAATCTCATCCCTCCATCTCATCTCCATTCATCATCTCCCATTATTCAACCACTCTCTCCTCTTCCTTAGTCAACCTCACTCACGTCTTTCCTTTTCTTTTCCCATCACCAACTCTCCCCTCTTTTCCTTAAAAGTCACCCCACCACTCCTAATATATCACCCCCCCCCACACACAAACTCCACTTCCACCCCCTCTCTAACCTTCACCAATGGCGCAACCTAGCAGCACGACCGTGTCAGTTGACTCAAGGAGCGGCTACAACCACTCCACCACCACCTTCCACAGCAAACGCCCACCAATCCCACTCCCACCAAACCCCTCCCTCGACATCACCACCTTCATCTCCTCCCGTCCCCACCACGGCACCACCGCCTTCATCGACGCCACCACCGGCCGCCACCTCTCCTACCACCACCTCTGGCTCTCCGTCCAATCCCTCGCATTCTCTCTCTCCTCCATGGGTATCAAAAAGGGCCACGTCGTCCTCATCCTCTCCCCCAATTCTCTCTCCTTCCCCATCATCTGCCTCGCCGTCATGTCCCTCGGCGCCATGATCACCACCACAAACCCCTTGAACACCAAAAGTGAGATTGCTAAACAGATAGCCGACTCGAAGCCCAAGCTCGCCTTCACCACCACCGAACTCGTCCCCAAACTCGCCGATTCGGGCGTCCCGATCGTCCTACTCGACGATTCAGCATCAAATTATGCCAATTTGAATGTCACGATTGTGGCGAGGTTTGACGAGTTGACGACTCGGGGTGATGGTGAGTCAGTGAGTCGAGTTAGGGAGAGAGTGAGTCAAAACGATGCTGCGGCGTTGCTATACTCGTCGGGTACAACGGGAGCGAGTAAAGGGGTGGTGTCAACGCATCGGAATATGATTGCGATGGTGCAGACGCTGCTGCATCGGTTCAAATTGGATGAAGACGGTGGTGGGGCACTGCAGACCTTTGTTTGTACTGTGCCTATGTTTCATATCTACGGCCTCGTCGCCTTTGCTACAGGTAAATATATTTGTCCAAGTTTTAAGTGTGTTTATTTCAAGGCAAAATTTTCGGTATTACCATGATTTGTTAGATAAAGGTGACTTTTTTTTTTTTTTTTAGATTATGAGCGGCTTTTAGCGATTAAGGGTGAATTTTTATGATAAGCGGTAAAAAGTCATACCTAATTGCTAAATGTTACCCCTTGTAAAGTTTTACTATTAGACTATGTAACAGTTAGACGGTTGGACAATGTAATAATTACTCTTAATTCAATTGAAAATACTTTAGCTAAACTGAAGAGGCAAGAGAAAAAGTGAGTTGTTTAACTGAATAGAAATGATCTTGGATAAATTGAACACAATTTTAGTTTTTTTTTATCTTTTTATTTATTTTTAAAGAAGTTGCAATAGTTGACATGAATCAACTTTAGGTTATGTTTGATAAAATTAGTTATAACTGAAATTTAAAAGTTGAAAGCTAATATGGATATAAAAAAACTCGATTAACAGTTCGATTTCCCCCTCCTCTATTGTATGTAAATTTATTGTACTGGCCTCCATCCCTCCCTTGGACCAATAGCAAAGTATACAGCATACTCTAATAGTCTAATGTCATTATTAGAATATTGCCTCCCCCCCTTTTTTTTTTCTTTTAACACTAATATACTGTGACCACCGGAACATTCTCCCTTTAGAATTGTCCTTAGCAAAAACAAGGAACATTCACGAGAATAAAGTGTAGTGATGGCATGTAGATTCATCGAGAGTGAACTTTTGCATGGTTGGAAAAATTGAATCTTGACTATTGCATACCGAACTTTTCAAACATCTCGAGATAATAATGAAAATTTGACAAATTTAACCAACAAAACCTAGACTCAAAGAGTATTTTTTTATTTCATACTGTATTGAAGACTTGATCTTGGAACAATGCGTAGATTACCCATATGATGTGGCATGTAAATTAGAGCTTGTGTCGTCACATTAAGTAAAAATTGAATCTAATTACCAATTCTCATGTCACATAGGTAGATTATCAACGAGTCAACCATTTTTTACGCTTGATCTTCTGAAGAGTTCTGATTGTTGGTTGGATGCGTGTCTGATAAATTAAAATGGCCTCTCTTTGAGATGAAACGTTTTTCTGTGTCCCTTCTGATATTCGCTTGTTTATTTTTTCCTTTGCTTTCATTTGTAGTCAAGTGTACTTTTTTTTTTTTTTTTTTTTAATCTTCTTTTTGTTTTGTATTCTATGTCAGCACTTCTGTCGTGCTTTGTGCTATAATTGAATGAGAGAATATGAAAGCAAAAGCATCACTCAATTATTTATGTGGAAGGACGTGGAGTTGCACTTGTAGGCAGCTATACTTAGAATACTGTCAATTGGATTTGGGTCGGTTCGGGTAATTTTGGATAGTATCTGCTTTGCAAAAGAACCCCTCCAACCAAAAGTTTAAACTAGTGGTTGGAAGTCCAATCAATTATTTATCTTCTACTAGGTTTGGATAATTTTGAATGGTTTAATAACAGGTTAGCTTTGTATTTGATTCAATTATTTTTGGATTGGGCTAGGTCTAAGTTGATTTGTTTAATTTAGGATTTGCTTTGGGTAGCGGTTGGATATTGATGTTGGTTGCATTGGATTTACGGACATCGATGTGACGATCTTTATATCATACTCCTGGAGTAGTATTTTCCTGGACTCAAGTTCAACTTGGGTGAAAAATTGGGTCTATTATCAACATAACTAATGCAAGATTTTGTGTGTTTTATCTGAGCTTAATCATAGAAACATAATAATGGAATTCTTATTAGGCAAATGTGAACACATACTTTTATTGTTGGTCCTTATAATATCATTATCTTAATTAAGGAGTAAAAAAAAAAAAACACAATTTCACCCAGAAGCTTTCTTTTGGCTTGTGCACTTTGTTTAATTTGATTTGTAAAATGCAATTGTTTATTTGAGGAATACTGCCATTGTTTTCTATGTTGATGAGCAGATTGAGTTTGATCATGGACTATCCCATCTGAAAATGTTGGACATGTTCACCTTGTAGAATTATAGAATTTTCTAAACTAGTCATGGTTTAGAAATGAATAGAAAACCCCAATTAATTAGTATTTTTGGGGCTGTAATTGCAGAATTCGCATGCTAAAAATGAAAATCACGGGTCAATTTGGGTGACTAATTAGGTTAGATTGCCTTGTTTGGGGTGGTTGCCAGTTTTTAGTTTTTAGTTTTTTTGAAAACTCAAAACCAGCTTTTGGAAACCACGTTTTTTGGTTTTCAGTTTTCTGTTGTCAGTTTTAAATTAAATTTCTACAAAGAGTTGAAAATTTTTCAAAACCAAAAATTGGCAACTGGCAACCACTCGGAACAGGCCCTTAGGTGTCTTTTAATTTGGGTTTGGCTCTGATTCGAGTAAGAATGGTACGACGTTTGTTTCGGTTCAGTTCTGATTTCAAGTCAAATCGCATGATCTTATTCAGTTTGTATCACTGTATCTGGGTCACATTTGCCTGGCAGACCTGTAGCATTTAGTTATACGGTGTTGTAGTGGAATGGCAATATGGCACATTTCTTGCTTGTTCCTGGGAAAGATGTGGATTTGAGTCCCCATAGTCTCCAGGAAAGGATTTTCTTATTTACTCCCCTCCCTCTCCTTGATAGGTTACTCACCTATAAAAGAGAGGTTACTGGAGATTAATAATTGGAAAATATGTTTACGATTATATTTTTCAACTATCAATCTCCAATAAGAGGTATTAATATTAAAAGTTTTGGTTCGACAAATTTATATATAGTTTAGAAGCTCATAAATACAACTTTTCCATTTTCTTGGCTACAGGACTACTAGCATCTGGAGCTACCATTGTCGTGCTGCCAAAGTTCGAGATGAATGATTTGCTCCTTGCAATATCAAAGTACAAGGTCAGCTTCTTCCCATTAGTCCCACCAATCCTGGTAGCAATGGTGAACAATGCGGATCAAATCAAGAAGCACTATGACTTAAGTTCATTGAGGTGTGTTTTGTCTGGCGGAGCACCACTAGGGAAGGAATTGATCGAAGGATTTGTGTCCAAGTTCCCGGAAGTAGAAATCAATCAGGGGTACGGGCTGACAGAGTCCACGGCAATTGGGTCTTCTACAAATAACTTGGAGGAGAGCCGGAGATATGGAACAGCTGGGTTACTGTCACCAAGCATGGAGGCGAAGATAGTTGACCCGGAGAGTGGAGTTGCCTTGGGGGTTAATCAGACTGGTGAGCTTTGGCTCCGTGGCCCTACTGTTATGAAAGGTAGCTTTCCTCTTCTTTCTTCCTACTCTTTTACTTGAACTTATTGATGCCTCTCATCCTTCCCATACCGCAATCTGTTCGATTCTGCAACTTAATTTTTGAGACACATATTACTATTTATACCATTCACATTCAGTTCAGTTCAAGATGATTCAGTTGATTTGACTAGGTTGTTATAACTCTAAATAATGGAAGTTTTTGATGGATGGACTCACAATAAAAAATGAAAATATGTGCTGAATTAGGACCAGACCTTGGTGCTAGACACAGAAGAACATCTTATCTAAAGTTCTACAATGTGTTCAGTCCAGAATAGTTCAGTGTAATAAGATACTGATCACACATAGACGGCCTTAGAGGGATCACCATTACAATGGCATAGTAAAGACATCATATTTGTAATATGAACTTTGTCCCTTCTTCGTATTATTGCTCGTAGCCACATGATAGAATTATTGTTATATTGCTTTGAGCTTGAAGAATCTGTACTTTCATGATATGGAGCATATATGGATCTCCACACATGAAATATGATGCATGTTCTGACCTATAATCAACAAATCTGTTGCTGTTGTTGACTTTCATTCTCCACCAGACCTTCTACTGACATTTGCTCGGAGCGTATGTTGAACTCCTCATTTTAACAAAAGTAACCTATATTATCCTTGACAACTAGGAACAGGATAAGTACGTGAGCAATTGAATTTTAACCAAAGACAAAGATAGTCCTCTTAAAACCAGACAACTTTGATCCTCACATCGACACATTACCCAATCTTTGCCCCAAATCTAGTCACTGAATTAGAGCTGCTTCCATTTGGTGCTCTAGACAGGAAATTACATACGACTGTAATCTCAGATTCATAACTGAACTTTCTGGGGTATCGGTGTATATAACTTTCTTCTGTGGGTACATTAGCTAAACTAATATTCCACATTGCTGTTACAGGTTACTTTAACAATCCTGAGGCAACTGCATCAACTCTTACTTCTGATGGATGGCTAAAAACAGGGGATGTGTGCTACTTTGATGAAGACGGCTTTCTCTTTGTGGTTGATAGATTGAAGGAGTTGATCAAGTACAAAGGATACCAGGTCAATCTAATACTCCGTAATTAGTTCAATTTGTTAATGCTTCTATGTTTGCTATATGTAGTATACTTGTACATGTTAAGCAGAGAGGGAGGAATATGTTTACTACTAATATGTTTAGAGGCTCGGGTTAACAAGATCTAATGTGCTTATGCCTTGATTTAATAGGTTCCGCCTGCGGAATTAGAGGCATTGCTGCTTACTCATCCAGAAATTGAAGATGCTGCTGTTATTCCGTAAGATATAATTTGCTCTTAATACAACCCATAGTCAATTTCATAGCCCTCTTTTGTGCTTATCGTCCTAACATTACCAAACATGGTTTGCACAACAGGTTCCCTGACAAGGATGTTGGCCAATTTCCTATGGCATATGTAGTGAGAAAAGCTGGTAGTACTTTTTCTGAGAACGAGTTAATGGATTTCGTAGCAAGACAGGTGAGCTCAAGCCTGAGAATAGTAGCTTATGTACGTGCCATATGATCTCTATCCAAATTGATGGTCTGATCTCGTAATTTTGGTTCATGCAGGTAGCTCCATATAAAAGAATTCGTCGTGTGGCGTTTGTAGATTCTGTGCCCAAGAATGCATCAGGGAAGATTCTTCGGAAAGACCTTATCAAGATGGCAACTGCTGGTTCCAAGCTCTGAGCAATTTTTGTAGAAAATAAATTTTTTGCCGAGCTCTATAAATTGTCAGAAGAAGGTAAAAAACTTGATTTGAGCTCCACCAGTATGTTAGATTATTTTTGCTTATCCGATAGTGAATAATTTGTGTAGCCTATCCCCTATAATTGAATAAGGTTTGGTGTGGCTGTATGCTCTAGATGGCCATTTTTTTAAAGTTTTTGTACAGTTATAGTTTCGGCATATGATAAATACAAGTGTATCATATAATGAAGTAAACATTTTGCTGGAATTAGCCTCGATGTAGTCTTTATTTTGAACATAATTTTGTTAAGTGTGGGCATTAGCCTCAGGTTCTGATAGATGTTTTTTGCCTGATGCATTACCCACTTGGGTCATGTCGTCCATGTAAACTCTAACCTCGATTTGGTTCGGTTTTATATATCATTTGAATTAGCCAAAAAAAAAAAAAAAACATTTTGCTGGAATTGTGTCAGTTTCAAGTACTCTAAACTTCACTGCTGGAAGCAAATGCAATTATTGCACTTAGGAGGAACAACTGTGGTGTCGAAAGTTCAGATAGAGTTGCAACGGAGACCTGGGAGGTTTTAAAATGTTTCTTGTTCTATAGATCTTTTCATTTCATCACTCCTATCCTGTATTTTTACTTTGTCTCACGTATGTCTATTCATTCAGTTCTTCACAATTCTGTTGAAATGAATATAACCTAACTTGTTGTAAATCTAGAGTATGTTTGGCCTAACTTCTTAAAGTTTAACCTCTTATTTTTCCTCACAATCTAGAGCAAATATCACCTACTAGCTGCATCTTATTAATGTCGAACTTCAATGCTGAATTATTGTTGGAATGAATAATGGTTGAAGATGGAAACTGGAGCGGCAATAGGTAAATGGTGCTCTCAGGAGCACATAGCTAGGTGCTCCCTATAAATTTGTGTTTAAATCCTATGAATCTATACTATATGAAAATTACATATAAATCTCTGGTAATATTTTATGAATCTATGATGATTTTTTTTTTCAGTTTTTTTTTAAAAAAAAAGGAAAAAAAAATGATTTAAAATAGATAGTCATGAACTTACGCTTATGAATCTGTGATTACATTGTTATGAATCTATAGTCAAAATTAACAAGGTTGTTTTTTTTCTTTTTGTCAAAAATTAAAAAAAAATTGATATTTTTTCTAAGTAATGAATATGTGTTCTTAACTAACACTTATGAATCTGTAGTTATACTGTTATGAATCTATACCATATAACTATGAATCTATAGTCAAAATCGATTTTTTTTTTCAAGAAATATAATTATTTTATTAAGAAAATAAAAAATTCAAATTTTATTTTTGAATAAGTTATAAGTAGTTGTTCATGAATCTACACTATACCGGTTATAAATATGTAGTTATATTGTTATGAATCTACGATATAACGGTTATGAATCTAGGTTCAATAGTTTAAAAAAAAAAACTTTTTTTATAAAAAATATATATTTTTTTATTGGGCGCGTGGGACAGGTGGATCTCAGGAGCACCCAAAAATTTGCGCTGGAGTGGAGAGTATGCTTAGTGCTTTCCTTTTATATAGCACCTGCTATAATCAAGGGTTTTTGTTGGAAAATGTTTGAGTGATATTGAGGGTCACCGACCTCTTTCTATCTCTCTCTAAAATGGCTTGTTAATTTCTATGAGAAATGTAATATGGTAGAGATACTCCCTCCGTCCCACCACTATGTGAGCATTGTTTGCATATATTTATCCCACCATAACGTGGCCAATGTAATATTCGTCCAACAAAAGTCAAAAATAACCCCACGTACTATCTCTCTAATAATCAATAAAAATACTTAGTCTCTTTCACCCATTATCTTTACCCAAATATTAAAAAAATCCCAAATCATTCATTACTTTCTCAAAGTAAAGGGTATATCTGTCAATCTCAAATTTTTTTTCTCAATCCTTATTTTTACCATAAATAGTGCAATGGTTATATAATGGTGGGATAGAGGGAGTATAGAAGAGGAGGTCAATTAGCCTCAAAATCAATCTCTGTCCGTTTTTGTCTGTCATGTTGTGTAAACCTAGTAATTTCCCACTCTGAGCACATCCGATGTGGGAGAGTAGACAAACCTTTCTAGAAAGAGGGTTTCTTGTCTGCTATGATGCTAGTTGATGGGAGGGACTTAGGGATAGGTAGTGGAGTAACTGGAGTTCTATTGGAATTGGGCCATCTTGTAATTTGATTAGGGAGGATGCATTGTACTCCTTTATCGTACTCTTTTTTTTTTTTTTAAAAAAGGCAAGAAAGTCAGGATAATCTCTTTAAGAGGTTATACTAAGTGTCAATCACAAACAGATGTTAGTTTCTGTTACTTTCTATAATTTGTAATAGAATGCTTTTTTCTTCAAAAAAAAAATAAAAAAATGATGCATATACTCTTTGCTATGCGTGTTTGGTTGGGATATATAGATATTATAAAAAAAGAAAGGAATAAATAACTATATTTGGTGTGAAAATATAATGGAAAATTCCAAAAAGAGTACATAAGGATAAGGGTAATAATTAAAAGAGTTTCTCACAGTTAACTAATTTCATTTAGGATACCCCACATTTTGATTTATTTTCCACTTTAAGTCCAGACTCTGACTCCGTTAAATCTTCTATTAGCAATATTATGTGCCAACAGCGGTGAGTCACCATTAGCTAGGATTTTTGCAATTAATTGGGTTTTGGTTGATTTTTTCAAAGTTGTTTAAGTTTATTTTTCAAATTTGGTAGTTTTTCGGACACTTTTATCAAATATCTTTGAATATCTAGCCAAAAAACTGAAAATTTGGGGTTGGATTTTGTGAGAAAATCTCATAATAACACCCTTTTATATAGAGGAGGAGGACTATAATTAGCCATTCTATAGTTAAATTAATACTGTTGCACACAAAGTTATTTAAATCTCTTTGCACTTTAATATAAGGCAGTGCAAAAGTTAACAGGCTGTCAGTCAAATGGACCCAAAGTGAGAAATAAATCAAATGTAAGATATCCTAAATGGAGATGGTTAAATGTGTTTAATTATTACTTCTAACCTCAAGTACTCTTTTTGTAATTATCCCAAATATATATAGTGATTCCTTCACTGTCTACCATCCTAAAAATTTAAAAGTAATTGGTTTTCAATAAAAACATGTTATATATAGAAAGATTTCTTTACCGCTTGCCACATTTCCTTTCTTTCAAAGTATGTTTATGAGCGTTGAAAAAGTAAAGTAGTGCCATAAAAGGGTCATCTAACCGATCCAGGAAAGGATCGACACTTGTGCACCGAATGTATTATGATATAAAAGTGGAATTTTATTTAAAGTGTTGCACTATCACAGATTTAGAACAAGTATACATGCCCTTTGTGGTTCTTGGAATAAGAAAGTCAACTTTTGGCACTCATGGCAAATAAGAGGAATGAAATTGCTGGTGGTCTTGTCTTGCCAAGGAAGTTGCACTATGGAAGTGTGGGATTGAGTGGAATGGGCATTAGCATAACAAGTATTATTTGTACTTAGGGTATCATTTTGGAGGGATTTTGAACGCTCATTGTATTATTGATTGTATACCGTGAGTTCAAGATGGACTAATTTAGAAATATAGTGTCTTAATTTTGATAAGAATCATTTTTTAACCGTTATTCGGTTTGTCTAACATATGCATCTAGTGCATAGGAATCATAGGATAAATAATATTTATTAGAGTGAAGGTTCCTTTTAAATAACGGTTTAATTTTATTAGTAGAATCTTATTCAATTTAAATAACGGTTTTTGGGTTTGGGAGGATTCCCCTAAAAGTGGCATCACTAGAAACTCTCCCACTTCTTATAGATTTTAAAGGAAACATCTCCTTATCAATAGTTCTATCATCATCATCATCATCATTATTAGGGATATTCTATATGGCGGCCTTGTGTTTTACAATTTTCTATATGTTGGATAATTTTTTTTTTTATTTATTTATAAATCCACATGCTGCCCTTATAGTCTTGAAATGTTATACGTGATGACCTTTAACCTAACTTTTTTGTTTGAAAATGCTAATTTCTTTTGTGTGAACTATATTTTTTTGCCTTCTAACATCTCTCTAATATATATAAAGCCATGTCACATACTACTATTGCAATGTTTCCATCGCTCATTTTCAAACTTTTTTCTACTTGTTCACCTGCCTTCTATTGTCTTTCAAGTGGCTTCCCATTGCTATCAATGAGTTATGAAGTCAAGGAAAGTTGCTCAAGCATCATGGATATGTTGAGGGAATGAAATCAGCTTTCTTTTTGAGGATTTGTTAGCAGACAGTCATCATGTAAAAAGTTGCCAAACTAGTAGGATATCATGTACAATTTGAAATAACAATATTTACCACGTAGAAAAGTTCAAAACACACCCAAAAATTTTAACGTGAAAATCCCAATTGGGTAAAACACCACGAATTGCTCTACTAAAGTTTTTTATTCGTTCACCTTAAGAACTCCGTACACTTTGAATGTTCAAGATTGTTCTTTTTTTTTTTTTTTTTTTCCTCTCTACAATTTTCCCAAGTGTAACACATCTTTAATAGATCCAAGACATCCAATAATCTAACCTTACTAGGATTAGGAAATTGTATCCTTCCCAAACTCTAACTAGGAATCTTACACCACCACAACTACCTAAATTGTGTTACAATAATATCCTAATTACAATCTTTAGCAATCTCGAATACTACCCAAATTAGGACACTAATTAAAAATGGAAACAAGAATAATCTCCGAATACCAAGCTGGCACGGCCGTGCCATTCCTGAGCCTGGAAGTGGCGTGGTCATGCCACCCAGTTCCACAAACCACTGCTAGGTTATGCCTTGCTGGCATGCCCATGCCAATCCAAAGGTAATCTCTGGAATTCCCATGCTCACCTAGCGGTTAAGCTTCATCGTTTTCGTTCCTTCGTCCGATCCCAATCCGACAAAATCTGAACACATGTTAGGGCTTGATACTAATAGGGAACAATAAGGATGTCATTCAAGCACTAAGTTAAGTGAAAAGAAGTGCAAGACTTGCAAAGAAGGGATGTACATCAAACTAATATTCTCAAAGTGAAGGGAAGAGAAGTTTTGTTCTTAGATAATTCCTTACATAGAGTATTTGTTGTGTATTTTGGAGATTTTTGCTTTTATCTTAGTTGGTTTTCTTCTAACTGTTTAATTCCTTTTCCTTTGGTTCTCTTTTTGTGTACCTTTTTGGACTTAGTTGAGTAGCACCTCTCTTGTTTGAAGATGGTGACTGCTGCTTCTTACTTTAATAAAAATGAATCATACTTATCGAAAAAAAAAAGAAAGAAAATCGACGTGCTTGTCTCTCTTTATCCTTTGCATTTTTTATTATAAAATTGTTTAGCATTTTGGGGCCAACGTATAAATTAATTGAATATATAATAGTAACAACAAAATGAATAACATTGTAGATGTAAGGTGAATTTCAGAAGAAGAAATCAAATTGGGAAAGTAGAACCTGAAAATGACTAGACCAAACCAGCAAAAGCAAATTGGATGGATGGAGAAATTAAAGTATGAATTTAAAGAATATACCATGAAAGAAAACATCTCTTTAGTGGGTGAATGTTGTCAAACAATGAAAAAATGCCTAAAGACAACCTAACCATATACTAAAAAGTGGTAAGCCATAGTTAAGGTTGGCATAGTGCTAGGTCAGCCAAGAGTGATGGCACAATCACGCCCGATTTTGGCACGACAAAGCATGAACCCGATTCAAGACATGATTCGATTTTTTTGGTGTCGGGTCGAATCCACTTTTAGAAAAAAACTCGTAACTCAACTAACCTAACATAGCACGATCCAAGGGGCACAAAGCACATCCCAAAATGATCAAAAAAAAATCGTAGGCATGACCTGTTATCTCAGTTTGGATGAATTTTCAACCCAACACGACATAAGACACAAACTACCATGTTTGCATCGTGTGATGCGGGGGAGCGGCCGTTAAGAAAACAAAGCCAAAGGCAATTCGAAACACGGCCCGTGCCATGATGCTTAATAATTCAACTGTGGATTTTAATGGTTATGAGAAAAGAAAAAGTTGAAACAAACAAATTGGAAAAAGTATGAAACCTGAATTTGACAAGACCAACAAAATAAAGCAAAAGGAAGCAAGCGATGATGGGAATGGATGATTGTTGGATGAAAGAAGGTACCGGGAACCCCAACTCTACTTTACTGCACAACAACAATAAGTGGTCATGTCTACGCCCTCTTGCTTGAGTCATCTTTGCTTTCACTTCTCCCATTATCCATGATGTCATCACCAATCAACGTACATACATTAACATTTAGCTGTAGTTTTTTTTTTTTTTTTTNTTGGAATAATCAACGCCAATACTTTCAATTCCGAAGATCCGGAAATACTCACGACTTTCAAGATTAATGCTAATATTCTAACTTTTACCCCCATTAAACAAAAATGCACTCAATCACCGGATATCATTTAAATTCTCTGGAAAAATTATTTTCTTGTCTAAAAGTTCATTTTAATTCATTAGCATGTATTTTTGTCATACAATTTGCAATGTGGTAAATATAGTTACAACTTACAAGTACAATGGTCCGTAAAATAATTTCTAACTGGTTAAAGACCATGCCAATTAACGAGGCTTCCATCTTGGAATCTTACTAGTTCAATTACATTAGCTAGCTAGACACAATGGCCCCAGGACTAGTTTGGCAAGAACGTATTAGTCTATTAGATCTTAGTTCTCATCCGGCAATCTCTTATATATACTTAAACTTTGAATCAATTATTTTCTTCACTTTTTATTTTTTGATAAGATGTATGCAGGGGCATATTATTAAATAATAATTTTATAGGTCACATGTGGAGACAATAAATTGTGTCTCTAGTTTCTTTTTTCTTATATTCAACTTGATTTTATTTCTTTTCTTGATATCTTTTATTTTATATTTTGTATATAAAAGTTCCCGTTTAGTAAGTGGCGACAAAAAATCCTTGTCACAATGGGTGACCTTTAACAAAGTCTGACGCAACAACATCCATAACAAAGTTCGGACCACCCCTATCCAGCCACGAGTGGAAAAATCAAGCAGCTTAGCATGAGCAAGCAAATGGGCTACTTGATTTCCCTCTCTACAAACATAATTAAACTTTGAATCGATTATTGATGTAAGCTAATTGTTACGTTGATATAGTTTCAATCTTCAATTATGCTAATAATTTGTTTAACTCATTGAATCTTTAAGATAATGAAGTAATTAAGAGTTTGGTGATAAGATCTCTATCTTAAGATTTTGAAGGTGTACTCTTCCATTTATGTGAGTGGGCTAGGTTTAGCCCAAAAAACAAAAACAAAAATACCCAAGAGGTGTTCGGCCTACTGGTAAACAAACTTTGGCTTATACACCAGGTCACGGGTTCAAGCCTCTTTGGTAGCACCTACACAAATTTATTCGTGTAATACCCGAGCACGTGCGTTAGGAGGTGCCCTTTAGCCAAAAAAAAAAAAATGTGATAGAAAAACCCTACCGATAACACTATTTATATAAAAGACAAAGAAAAAAAGAACTCTTTACGTTGATGTTTTGCTTTGGCTCTTGTAGCAAACACAAGATGACATTACAAATGTGAAATAAACTAGTAAATCATAGCAGCCAAACTTTTTTCATATGAATTTAATTTTGACAAAAAGAAAAAAAGGGGTCAGATTCCTTTCCCCCACCACTGGATTGTAAATGTATATATGAATATATGATGCATAAACTAAGCAGCCAAACTTTTTTGTTATGAAATTATATTAAAGTTATATATCGATTGAGCCACCTTCTTAAAGCACATGAACAAATTGGGGTTTGTATATTAATCGTGTAGTTTTGACCTTAGCAATTTCAATTTGACAAATTAAAGTAAGAAAAGCAACAAAAAAAGAGCAAGATGTTGTGAACAAACAATTTCAAGTAGGGCATTAAGATCCAAAAAAAGAAAGTAGGCATTAAAAGACACCAAGAAATAATCTAGTAGTTATCAAGTTTCGAAACATCCATGCAAGTTCCCCATACCACATGATGTATATGATTGGTCCATTTTATTTCCACCAATAGTACTATTATTTTGATTATAACAAGGTTGTTGTTTATGCTTTATGGTGTGTTCATTTTAATTAAAACAATATAAATTGAACTGAATTAATGAATTGTAGTATGAGAGATATATATAAAAAATAAGTTTTATAATTAAATTGAATTATACAAAATGATCTGAATTGGTAAGTTGAAATGAAAATATCCCATTGTTCAATTAGGTGAACATTCGTGCACTAGCATTGTTTAGTCAGTATAACTATAATAAGCTAGGGTTGTAACGAGTCTAGTCGAGTATCCTTAATTGTACTTATACTAGGCTCGTTTACTAAATGAGTATCACGTGAATGATCTTCAATCGAATACGTTCATATGACTCACTTACACATTGTTGAGTTGCAAGTTTTGATGATTAACAAACAAGTGAGCTTATCCATATGTGCTAGTGTGTTTGCAAGTGTGTGTGTGTGTGTTTGTTTAATGTGTAGGTTAACCATGTTGTTAATGGTGGAACCTTGTAGCTTAATTTATTAAAGATCAAGTGAAGTAAGGAGTTTTTGAAATTGTGCTTTCTTTATGTGCTAACGATCTTAGCAGAGGGTACTCGTACTCGATCGACTCGCTTATTATACAAGAATCAGATTGCTGCCCGCCACGTTTGACACATTTATTATTGAGTGAGTTTTGACCAAGTACGTTTGGGAGCTGGTCATAAATATATGATTTTGTTCACAACCGTGACTATAACACTTAAGATTCAAATGAATATACAATGGATATATGTTATAATGAAAATAGTTTTTGGGTAATGAAAATAATTGGAACAATTTTTGTTTTTGGTTCCTAGAATTTGTCGTACTCTCATTTTAAGTAACCACAAGTTATATAATCTCATATGAGGTACCTATAATTCTTAAAAATTGTATCACTTTGGAATACTTGACTAATAGTATTGGTCCTATTGGAATTTATGTCAAAGTGTTGACACAAGACATGATAATAGAGAATATTATTTTTTTTTTGCAAATCCACCATGCTACCCTCTAAACCTTTTCCAAAAAATCCCAAACCACTCTAAGACTCCATTTGGTTGGATAAAAATTGTTTTTCCTGAAAATAAATTTCCTACTTTTCCTTTGTTTGGTATCATAAGGAAGGAAATAATTTTCCTTGGGCAAAATCTCTTTCGTAAATGAAGGAAAACCTTTTCCAAATAATTTGGCCCGAAGACACTTTTTCATTTTGCATGTGTTACCCTGTGCAAGACTTAAATAGGTAACGATCATTCTCACTCCTCTCATATTCTATCTTCTCAGGCATTTGATTTTCTCTCTCCTCTTCCTCCATCAAAAAATCCTCCGACACTTAAACCAATGGTGATTCGATTTTTTTTTATTTTTTTTTTTTAATCTTGAAATACCAATGATGACTCCCGGATGTTATTTCTCACAAAGTTCAGTGGCATATATATGCTTTTGTTTGAATACTTGTTCTCAAAAAACAGAACAAATTTCCTCAAATCCTTAAAGTATTAGTATTTTCTAGGAAAAAAAATCATTTTGGTTATCTGATATTATGTTTAATTGCAATTTAGATATTTATCTTTTGAATAATTTCACTTGAAGTACTTGAAATTTTAAAAACTATCTCATGCTAGATCATTTCACCAACAGTACTAAAATTCCGTTAACATGCCAACGTGTTATTGAGCAAAAAATTCTTGAAAAATTCCCACAAATTACTAAGAAATTTCTAAAAGCCATCAAATGTTTATTTGTAGTTATTGGGAAATTTCTTGAGTTTTGGGAAATTTTCAAAAAAATTTCTTAATGACACATCAGCAGTTAACGGATTTTTTAACGTCATTAGTAAAATGACAATTCTCAAAATTTCAGATATCAAAAAAATGAGATTATTAAAAGGACAGATAACCAAATTGAATTAAACCTAAAATCAGATACCCAAAATGATAATTTTCCTATTTTCTATTGGGAAATATTTTTAGCCCCTTTATTTTTGAGAATTATTTAAATTATTCTGAAAAACAAAAGGGGAGGGGGGAATTAGCATATCTCACAGATTGATTATCCTACGCAACAGCAGCCACAACAGAAGGCTATCAAAGAATATTCTACTTAAATTATAAACGGCTGATGACTCTCACACCATATTCAACTCTTATTGGTCTTAGTCACCCTCCACTCTCAAATCTCATGTCTCAACACACTCACTCCTTGGCCTTATATATAGATACCCCAGCCCATACCCATTTATAGTGCCCAAAGCAAAGCCTTCACAAATTTCCTAATTCTCAGGCTAATCATATCACCTGGCCTAATCGCTTTTCTTACCTTTCAGAAAAAATAACATGGAAGACAACACAAGTAGAAGCCCATCCATTTTAGCTCCTTCTCTTCAATTGCAATGCCCCTCGTGTCCCCGGTCGCCACTGTCTGGTGACGGATTGAATAGTACAATGACAAATGTACCGAAAAGCCCCTCAGGTCTGCGCGTAATGACGCCCATATCCATATTGAGCCCCATGCAAATGGGTTATGATACCATGAAAGGGTACTTGGAAGAAGTTGGTCATCTCACCAAGTTTGATCCCCAAGATTCTTGGCTTCCCATTACCGAGTCTAGAAATGGTAATGCCTATTACGCTGCGTTTCATACCTTGAATTCAGGGATTGGTTTCCAAGCTCTTCTGCTTCCCTTAGCTTTCACTGCCCTTGGTTGGTAAGTTTCAATTCATACTTCTTTCTTACTTTGATATATGATGTGTACTTTTCAATTGACTTGTTAGTGTCTAGCACATGATTTGGTGTGTGTTTTTTCATATTAGTTCTAAAAGGTAGAGACTTAGGAGAGCGCATTGCACTATTCATACATCAATGCTATGATTATTAAAGGGCTTAGGTAGACTGTTGGCCCTCCTACGATCTCTACTCTAAGCATGCAATTGTTAAGAAAATCATACTTGTTTTAGAAATTGAAGTCTTCATTCATTTTTTTGATCCCGATAAGTAAAAGTATTTTATTGATAGAGGGTTAACCTAAGTATCATAGTGTGATGTTCTCTCCAACTTTTAAAAAGGGTAAAAGGGCACACATCAATTCATCTGCTCAAGAATAGCAGATAGAGTACAATACAAAACTCGATATACGAATCACTGACAATCTCAACAACCAAAAAAACATTTAAACCAACCCTCAACTAGCAATTAGTCAACTATGCAGCCCCTAATGGTAAATTTGTTGCCCCTCTGTTGAAAATTCAGCTCTTAGAACCATGTCTAAAATGTACTGTGTTTGCCACTCAATGTCAAGAAAGGGACTTCCATGCGGATTCTTTTTAAGTACCTCAATCCTTGCAAGAAAGCCAAGCTGTTGTAATCACTTCCCTGACATTATTTGATGTCTTTGTTGTCCTTTGATGCACAACTCCAATTTGGAGAGATGATCATGCCCAAGCTATCCATGTATGCCCTTTTCAGCAATAGCCTTCGCTAATTGTCTGCAAATTCAATTCATTTACCTCCCTTCTTCTATGTTCAAATTACACATATAAAGGTCGATCTTTTATTATATAGATAATGTATATATTTTTTTTTTCCTTTCTCCTGTTAGGTCCTAATTAACCGTGTCTTTAGAAAATCCTACTTCATACTGTATGTGTCATTTTATTTCTCACTCTTCTATACCGTTGATACCTTTTCTTAAATATATTTTTCTTAAATGGTTTGATATATATGACAATATACAGGTTGAGATTTATGACGATATAAATATGGTACAATGGGACGTCATTTTGACGTGTACCATATGCAGTGCAATGTGTAATTTAATTAAGAGAATGAGAACAAAGCTAATTAAAGTCGAAATTATAGGTTGTTTGTCATACTCTCACAAGATTGGAGTATCTTTCTAAAGTGGAGAATCCAATTTAATATGGACGGTTTTAATTAATTTTGAAGGCGATGCTTTGAACCTACTTGATATTTTATATAGAAGACAATTTAATTTGATGTAATAATTATAAATGTTGTACTACTATCCTTCGAGACTTGTTTTTTTTTGAGAAATAAGTTTCATTATGTGTGAGTCGATGGTTCGAAATCACTATATCGGTTATAATCAAGATAATGATCGCGATGTTATGAATGAACTAATATGAATTTAGCATATTGAGTCATGATCGTTGGGTGGGGTGAATTTTGGAATCAGCCATATGTGTTGTTATCGGCCATACATTTATCAATTATTGAGGGCAATTGTCGACAAATATAATGGCTGGCTATGGTCCTATAATAAACATATGATCTATGTATTGGACATCCCTTGTCATACCAGGATTTTGCTGATAATTGTCATTAGGACAACATTATCGTACACCTTATCACCTATTAACAAAATACTGAAATTAGCACATGTTCAAATTGGAATCAATTATTTATCCTAGCTTGGACAAGTCTTTTGCGAAACAACACAGAAGATAACCTGAAAAACAACCACTATAAATTTTTAGTACTTAGAGTATTTTTTAGTCAATCAGTATTCAAAAACTTTAAGGAAAGGTAACTATCCCACAAAGCAGAGTACTTTTTTAAGCTCAATGATGTTGCCCTCTAAAAGTAATATTCATTGATGGAATTAGAAAGGTCCAAGACAGTAAAATAACATTATTTTTGCTAATCAACTATGCAGTAAAAGTTTTTACTATCCTAATATATTAACCTTAAAATAATTAAAGGAAGCTCACTTTCAGTAAATATATATCCTCTGTTTCAACCACTTTTCTGAAGGAGACATTTTAATATATTATGCAGGATATGGGGAATTGCATGTCTTTGTTTGGCTTTCATATGGCAATTGTACACTCTCTGGCTGCTAACCCAAATGCATGAAGCAGAGAATGGAATGCGTTATAGTAGATATCTTCAACTTTCAATGGCAGCCTTTGGTAAGCTTTATAAACATATTATTATAATACTCTTATGCGCCCGTTTAACCTTTAGACGACGTAATCTAAAGGCTATTTTTCTAATTTAGGGATTAGTTTTAACAAATTAAGGGTGACATTTTTCAACTTAGGTTATTTTTATAAAAATAGTACTAAACTAAAAAAGTCACCCTTAAGTCGATAAAAGTAGCCTATAATTATGAAAAGTCACTATTGAATTGGATCTTCGAACGGTTAGACGATTGTAAACAAGAATTTGCGATAAAAAGAATGTAACCATTTCATCTCTTGATAAATACTCCATATTTTAAAAGTTGACATGTAAAATAAAATCAAAAGCCACTATAAACAACAGATGGAATGAATATAGATGTAGAAGGTTACATGTAAATTATTGTTAGCACTATGCACGTTTTAATGTACACATTCTGCACTAAAGAAAGTGCACTAGAGTACATAACTGCAGCACTACTGATAACTTAATTAAGATGCCTCACCTTATCACCTGGTCTACCATCACACTAATCACAATTTTTTATACCCGATTTTGCAAAATCCTTGAATCATTCACAATCTACTTTTTCAAAGTATATCTCCTTTTACAAAAGTGAGGAAGTTAATTTAGTTTACAAGTGATGTACGTACCAAGTGGAAGTAAGAACTACTCCATTTATGTGGATAAGATAAGATCATCCTAAACCAAATCTCTCATCTCGATCGGAACAAACCAACATGTTATCGAGCTTTCATGTGGGATAATTAAGGCTCTGTTTAATACTAAATGGCTTAAAATTGAATCGAATCGAGTTGAATGAAACATGTAAGATAATCAAGCAGTATGAAAACAACGATATAAACGGGTGCGTTAGTCTCAACAACCCGGCCGCTTGCGGTGTGGAAAAAAGAAAAGTAATACACATGGCTGCTGTGTGAACCATACTTTTAGCAACTCTATCCATCTTTACAGGTTTTAGTTGAAGGTTCATTTCATAGCCTTTTTCCACGTACAAATTACAATAGAGCATCATAGAAAAGTTGGAATCCTTTACACGCACGACAAGTTAGTGCCAACATATATATCTTACGTTGGATTTCACCAAAACTCTCTTGTGAAAGGAATGACTAACTATTATGTTTCCTAGTCCAAGTCTCTTTACTTGAGTCATTGCTTTCAAACTATACATATGTTATTAGTCAAAATAACTGAACTTCAACATTATTGTTACAGGTGAAAAGCTAGGGAAGCTACTATGCCTGTTTCCAACAATGTACTTATCAGGTGGCACCTGTGTGGCACTCATTATGCTTGGTGGTGAGACCATGAAGATGTTTTTCCAGACTGTATGTGGGCCCACCTGCGAGGTGAGCCCACTAACTACAGTTGAATGGTATGTGGTCTTCACTTGTTGTGCTGTCATACTTGCTCAGCTCCCCAACCTCAACTCCATTGCCGGAGTCTCCCTCATCGGAGCCACCACCGCCGTTGGGTACTGTACCCTAATATGGGCCGTGTCCGTCTGCAAAGGACGGACAGGGGGTGTGTCTTATGAGAGGATCCCAGGCGGATCAAATGAAGCCAGGATTTGTGGCATCCTCAATGCGCTTGGGATGATAGCATTTGTGTTTAGAGGGCACAACCTTGTCCTGGAAATACAGGTAACAATGCTGGCAACAATACCAAAATGATGAAAATTGAAGTTGGATTTGTCTCAGTTAGGTTGGGCGGGAACTATCTTCCTCGAAAATTATTGATAAAAATATTTAAATGATTAGAATTTCTGAAAAACATTTTCCAACCAACCAAATTGAGCAGACATGTATGTTTCGTTAAAAATGTGTGTTGCTCTGCAGGGAACTATGCCAACGAGCTCCAAGAAACCATCAAGGATGCCAATGTGGAATGGAGTAATGTTTGCATATCTGGTCATTGGCTTGTGTTTGTTTTCCCTCACAATCGGAGGATACTGGGCTTATGGAAACTTGGTCAGTACTTTGTAGAATACATCTGAAGATTTATTTTTGTTACAACTTCTGAAAGTCAACTCCGAGGTAACTAAGGACTAGTAGGACACGAGAGATGTTCTCATGATTAGGAGCATCGTCCATCCCCAACTATGAAGTTGAGGTTTCGATTCCTATCAGTCCTTTGTGCCTCTTTTAAACTTAAAAAAAAAAAAAAATATGGAGGATTAGTAATGTAAAAGCACTCCATTACTTGCAATCAACTTGAGTATTATGTGAGTCAACTTGTCCTTTTGGCTAACTTGATTCTTTCTGATGCTGCAGATACCTACAAATAAGGGGATACTAAATGCCTTGTATAAATACCATGGACATGACACATCCAAGTTTATACTGGTTTCTGTAAGCCTGCTTGTTGTGATCAACAGCCTCAGTTCATACCAGATTTACGCGATGCCGGTTTTCGACAACCTGGAGCGCCGATACACAAGCACCAAGAACAAACCGTGCCCCTGGTGGTTGAGATCAGGATTCCGAGCCTTCTTCGGGTGCCTTACAATTTTCATAGCAGTTGCACTGCCATTCCTACCGAGCTTGGCGGGTCTCCTAGGAGGCATAGCACTGCCTATCACCTTAGCATATCCTTGTTTCATGTGGATAAGAATCAAGAAACCCCAAAGATGCAGCTTTATGTGGTATCTTAACTGGGGACTTGGATGTCTGGGAATACTTCTAAGCATTCTGCTAGTGGCTGGAGCCATATGGAGTCTAGTGATAATGGGAATGGAAGTCCATTTCTTCAAGCCACAATGACCAAACACATGAAAAAGCCGAGCTACCGAGCAGACATAACTGCGGTCTGAAACTGATAACATATGATCTTCGGATTCCAAGCAGAATACTTCAAAAGTTGATATGAAATTGCTGTACCATATACTGTATAAAACTAAAACTCATAGTATCAAGCTTTTGCTCCATTCGCTCAAGATTCATGAGATATACTAGCCACCCACCACAATTGCAATTGCCTCAGTCCGACTCTGTATCTTGCTTGTACTACTACTTGACTACAGTGCACAGATAAATATAGCCCTTTCAAGTTAATATGATGGGAACTGTGACATATCATTTCTAATTGCAAGCTGAAACATCTTGGTGAGCCTCAGATTTTCCATTGATGCGTATCACCTACTTTGCTGCGCTTTTGGTGAACTTGCAATTAAGGCTCAAACAAACAGGAGGGAGAAAAACGGGGGGGAGCAAAATTGATGAATGAAATGGTAAACTGATCTCGCATTTTTTTACATAAAGATAGGGTCACCTCAAGAATGTTACATTGATAATGGTAAAAGCATCCTTCGTTTCTTCTTGCGTGCCAGTCGTATTTGCTTTGTGACTTTCATGCACAGAAGCAACAGCAATGTCACACATACCAAAATAAATGCAAGTTGCATATGTCTGAAATATAGTGATACCGCTGAGAGAACCAGGAATGCAAGAATAACGAGCTCCCATATTACAAAGATCACTATATCCACCCTGCCAAAGAGAAACAATGCCATCCAACAATCAGAACTTGGCTCTTTAGGCCATGCTGAGTATAGGGAAATAAGTTCGGGAGTAAAATATAAAGGGGGTAGTTTTATATGGGATAACAGTTAGTGAGATATAATTACCCTCCCCGTAAAAAGATTTGGGATAAATCAAAGACTAAAAAAAATTAAGAATTATTTTTTTCTCGCATTGATTCGTCTCTATCTCCCCGCTCCCTGTCTTCTCCTCGGACTCCTCCACCAAACCCTAACAAATACCACCTCCTCCACCCAGTTGCCCACCACCACCATCCCGGCCGCCACCTCACCGTCATCATTGCTATGACCATACTGCGCCCCCCACTCATCTCTCTCCCCGTTCTTTCTCTCTTTGTCCTCTCTCATGGCCTTCACTAGTGCCAAGCATGAAGAAGAGGATAGATCACAGAGAGAAAGAGAGATAAGGGGGAAGAAGGAGATGCAACAGTGGTCAGACATTGGGATGGCAACGGTTGAGGGGAAGATGCCGGGTGGCAGAATTCTGCAGTGACTGAGGATGGTGCTGAGATAACGGTGGTGGCGCCGTGGTGTTGGCGGTGGTTACGCTAGAAGAGGCAATGAGGGATTAGAGACATGGGGAGGTGGAATTATTACGCTGTGGGAGGGGAGGGAAACTATATCGCCCAATTTGGGGGAATTTATTATCCTCCCTAATATTTCACTCTAAATCCACACCAAAAAATTTCAATATTATTTCCCCAGAAATATTATCCTCTCATTACCCTTACTACATCCATGCTCTTAAACTCAGAAAGGGAAGGGGGGAAGTATGTGCGGTGTAGCGTCACACAAGGGGAGAGTGAACACAAACTTGGGAGAGGAAGAACGAAAAAGGGGAAGAGGAAGAAGAAGAAACAAGGTAGCATGCGTGTCAATAATCAAGCGCCTCTACCAGAGAGTAAAGAGCATTACATCATGTATCACACTCTGAAGAGAAAAACAAGGGTTATACAAGCGAGATCCACATATAATACTCTCAAAATAACTCTTCCAATCACCTAAAGGAATCCATACCGTACTCAAACTGCAGTCCAATATATCATAGCATGGTCTGCTACCAATGTGATCATTGTCTTCTAGTCTTTACTCTAATCTGCTTCCTCCTTTGGTTAATAAACAAATCAGTACCTTCGCGTTTTCCTATCTGCTGATGTAAACTTGCATTGTGCAAATTTTCTATGTAAACTTGAGATTCAGGAAGAATAACTGACGACCCCCACTGTTATGAGCATACCGACGATTTTGATCTAATTTCAAGTTTAAAATAACTTAGGCTAAAATCGCCTACTATTTTCACTACCATCTCTTTTCTTTTGTTTGCATTCTTTCACCTTGTGCCATTTACATAAAAATCACAATTAACTCCATCTAAACTGCCTTTCTCTTTCCATTTTCAACACTTCCCACACCAGTCCCTCACTTATCAAACTTAAGATCATTTTGTTCTCTGTTCCTCATAAACCTTACGTGCAGTCTGCAATCTCTCCTTTGTCTCTTCACACCAGGAATTCAAATTAAACTGAAAACTTCGTAGCATATTCAATCAACAAAATTTTCTTATCCATAAATAACTTCGTGATTTGTGACTTCTCAAGACTATCCGCTTGCCTTTCACCATAAGCAGAGAGGCAGGTCGAATTATGCCACTCAGTCTCATGACATTCAAACAGGAAACGGTCGAAGGAGTCTAGAATTGCACGCCGAAGCTAGAGGTAAGCTGAGTTCCATAGACGACTGCCCAATTACAATTGCTTGGGTTATGGGACAAGGCTAAGTCAATATGATGTTCACCTAGGAAGACATCTTTATCCAACTCAAGTATCATAGACTACACTAGAGACCAATTTATATATACATGCCCATAAACTGGTGGATCATTACAATAACGAGCATCAACCCAGAAAATAATCATCTCGTCTTCATCAAACTATGGAGTAACTTCCTTATGAAACCCAGGAGCAAAAATTTCACTCGACCCAAATGCCGCAATCCCCGGCCCCAAAAATAATTTAACTTGTATCTCAACATTGAAAACTAGTTTCTTACAACATACCAAGGCTAAAGATGAGAAATTGAGAACTGAGAGTGAAATTGACAGAAGAGATTAAGAACACATATATGCCCTCACCTAAAAATCCCATGATTCATTCATTATAACAACCACAACCAGCAAAATACGCACTCAAAATTCCTTGATTTCAGCAAACCTTCAAAATCTATAACACAAATTAAGCTTCTTCCCATTTCAAAATTAAGCTTGTGACAAAGATGAAAAATGAGAAATGTTCACATAAGTTCCCCAATTCCGCCAAACCCTCAAAGAATTTCAATCAAAAACAGCATCCCATTTGTAACGAGAACTTCAATTAAACAACGATCCAACAAATTCCCACCAGATCTAAACACAAATAAATGGAAGGATCTCATGCAAACAGAGAAAATGAAGGTGGGATGGTGGGTTACCTAGAAGTGAAATTGGAAGTGGAGGAGAAAAAGGAAGCGGAAGCCCAATCATGTTTGGATCGAATCTGATACTCTCTTAGCTGCTCCGCCAAATTATGCCTCGTGATCATCTCTCTCTATCTCTCTCTGCAAATCCCACCCTCGTCTTTTCTCTCACTTCTTCTTCCCCTCAAATGAATGAAAGAGGAGAGAGAAAGAGAGAGAGTGAGGGTGAGGGTGAGGGTGATTGAGTTAGGGCTTCAATGGGTCGCCGTTGAACGATTTGTTGATGCCGGAGAAGAACAATCCGTTGGTAGGAGAGAGAAAGGGACAAAGAGAGATGCGGGAAGAGAGAGAGAGAGAGAGAGAGAGAGAGAGAGAGAGAGAAGAGAGATCGAGATTTGAGCAACAAGTCTAATCCGGGCTTTCTTGAATTTGAGCCCATGGGCTGTCCTATGGGTGTCGACTAAATTGGGCTACTTCTTTTGATTTGTTCTGGGCTTCATGGTGTCATAATTTTCTGTGGGTGAGAGTATAGACATAGTCAAGGCTTTTAAGGCTAATATTTGAAGTTTTGGGCTGAATTATGGATTATTGGGCCAACCTACTTTCTCTTCAACCTCGATTCCCAACTTTATTCCACATGATTTTTTATTTATCGGAAATTTCCTAGAGTACCCCTATACTTTGATAAAATGTCTACGGTATCCAAAATTTTGTAAATGTACCTGGAGTACCCCTGAAGTTTCAACAAAGTGATCAGCATACCCACTAAACTATAAAATGACTATAATGCCCTTGTAATGCATTTTTTTGTGTAATAACTATGTTTGACTTTCATATTTCTCTCTCTTTTTAATACTCCCTCCATCCACTACTTACCTTAACAAAACTCCCAAAATCAAGTCCCCTATTTAACTTAACATGACTATATTTTCCTCATATTCCCCCTTATTTACCTCCCACTATCCCTTACATACAATAAAAAATTATACTTTCTCTCTCCAATCACTCTCTATCTTCACATTATTTTAATGTTTCTCACACCCACTACCCATTAGTTTAATATTTATTAACCAAGGGTAAAATAGTTCAGATACACCCTGCTTAATTCTTGTGTGAATAGTGCAATGTTAAATAAAGTGCGGGACGGAAGGAGTATTAATTGATGCAAAAATCAAAAACATAAAAAAATCAAAAAAAAAATAATTAAATTTTAAAATTAAAAAATAATTTTATTTTAAAAATAAAAATAAATAGAATTTCTGATTTTTGAATAAAGAAAAAATAAAACTGATATTTTAAAAAACTTAAATTTTTGTGTTTTAATTAAAATCTATACGATAAGTTTAAAAAAACAGAAAATTGTCAAAAAAAAAAAAAAGTGAAATTTTAAAATAAATCTTTTAAAATTTATTTACTTTTTGATTTTTACTTATTTTTTTATAATTTATTTATTTATTTGTTTAATTTATTTATTTTTGAAAAATTGTTTTTTGAAAAAAAAAATAATAGAGTTGGGGTTTCATAATTTTTTGTATATATTTTTTATCAACTAAAATTATAAATGAGAGAAATATAAAAGTCAAACATAGTCATTGCACAAAAAATGCATTGCAATGGTATTATAGTCATATTATGACTTAGTGGGTATGATGATCACTTTGTTTAAAGTTCAGTGGTACCCCATACACATTTCCAAAACTTTGGGTACGACAGGCATTTCATCAAAGTAAAGGGGTACCATAGGAAATTTCCGTTTATTTATTTTTGACTGCTACAAGGACGCATGCAATAACTCACAAACCATATGCGTCGGACAAACTAACCAATCATGGAAGGGCTGACGGACTCAAGCAAAGGAGGAAACCCGATCTGCCAAGAATGGTAGAGATGGTGTTAATCTCCCTACTTAAGAATTCGAATCCTGACCACTAGATTATGAGAGTGGGACAATACCACTTGTTCTCCTATCTCATCCTCTTCTTCGACATGAAAATAAACGGTTTGGAGTCAACTCAAGTTAGGAAGAATCATTTTCGATGGGCTTTTCATTTTTTTATTTTTTTATTTTTTATTTTTGTTTGTTTTTTTGAGTTTCTTACAAGATCATGTTTTGTGATTATGTCCTTTACTTATAAAAGACACCGAGGATTTAAATGGACAATAGGCGATGTACTTAATCATGTTATATGTGTTTGTGTTTTGTTGTGTCATAGTATTATAGAAATGGTCTTTTTCTCATAACATCATTTAGTAAGCCTTGAGCGACCCTTACTCCCTATAAACTAGCGGATCTTAATGTTCAAACTTGAAATAAATTGAATTAGATTAGTACCC
>BSSO01000652.1:0-30378 GCA_030267885.1 Mesembryanthemum crystallinum
ATTATTATAATTCAGTTCAGTTCAGTTCAGTTCAGTTCCGATCAGTTCAGTTCAGATCAGTTCAGTTCAGTTCAGTTCAGTTCAGTTTTTTTCAGGTGACGAGAACATAGCCTTAAGGGATATAATGGTTTGGAAATAATTTTACCTTGATCTCAACAATCAAAATCATGTGTGTAGAACTAACCGTAGACTCATTTGCAAGATTTGGAAAGTTTATGATATAGTATATGATACGCACTTGTTTTTGATAAGTACTTCATATTGATTTTCTAAGATGATGATCGAGGAAAGAAGAAAATATGGGAAAGTGATCCAGAGTATATGTAGAACTAATATCTAATAAACCTATTACAAATTTTGTAGGTACAAATATTTAATCATTATACTAACTCCTAAATTATTTAAAGTGTTAATTGGTAAAAGTCATCCATTATGCTCTCAAAAGTAATCCCTAAATTGTTTAAAGTAATCATTAAATTTGCCTGAAGTCATTTTAAATTGTTAAGTCATCCATATAATTTATTGTACTGGCTTTTGTGTCTCCCTTGGACCAAAAAAAAAAAATAAAAAAAAAATTGTTAAGTCATCCATAATCCATATACCCTCGCATTAGTGACGAATCCCTAAGAGTTGGTAATGTTGATGAGAATACTATCAGTAATTACACGTGTCTTTTTACATACAAGATATACTTTGGATTATTTTTATATTGCTTTGTAAAATTATAGGTTGTACTTGGAAGTTATGAAAGAAAATTGTCATCAATCGACTACCGGTGATAGATATATATCACCATATTCATTACTGCCCCTGTGATATCCCTTCAGAATTTTATAATTCGTGCTCTGTTATTGATGTTTTTTTTTTTTCTTTTTTCCTTTTCCATTTTTTAATCTTGCAGCTAGGGTTGTATTCTAAAAGGTATAGTTTTGATAATCCTTCAACTTAGGGTTGGTATAAAATAATTTAGAGATGAAATTATTAAGGTATATATACTATTTCAAAAATATACTTGCTTGTAACGACCAGAAATCTATATGAATGATATAGAACAGTTTCAAGATGATATATATGCAACAATAGTTGTATGTAATGAACTAATGATATTGAGATAGGTTGTCAATCCGTGAAGTACTAGAATATACAGTATATGCTTTGGAAGAAAGATTCATCACCCTTAAAATGAAAATAAAATAAATTATGGGATGTGTCTAATCTTTTCTAACAAGTTTTAGCTTTGTGTTTGAGTAACTTAGATGTTGTCACAGCTAGTAGACATTCAATCAAGTCACTTACATTGGATACATAAAATAATTTGATCGCATGTCCCTCAACCTTGAAATATAGCTTTAGAATATTAAGACAAACACATACGGTTATATCTCACACTATTTATTGACCATTTATTTTAATTTCTAGTACAAAACTCATTGTTAATACTAGTACTAATTAGTCCAGACGACATGGAGAAAGTATATGACCATCTTTCGATCATAAGACTTTCTGATGATGTATCCTAAAAACAGCCGCAATGGTCATGATGATCATGATGATGATGGTGGCCATGGCGATACTCATCATTATAGTACTGATGATGACCATGACCATGACCATGATGATCATTATGATGATGGTGGTAATCGGAATCATAGTAATCCTGATGATAACCATGCTCGCCATGATGTCCATGGCCCCATCCGCCATGGTCGCCATGATGTCCATGATGATGGTCTCCATGGTGGTGGCCATGATGACCATAGCCCCATGAGCCATTATGGCCACCATTCAATGGGGTTGAATGGTAATGCCCCATGTTTTTTTACAGTGCCCACTATAGGTTAGAGAGTATACTATTGTATCAAAAATTTGTATGGAATTTTTGGGGTTGTGATGGAGAATATGGTTACAGACATCCAGTATATATAGCTAGGCTGTTCACTAATTTATCTATTTATCTTTTCGTGGGTGGGAATTATTTATTCAAAGGTCATCATATTCTTTTTTTGTTAGCTGCCCAAAACTAGCTATTAAGCATTAGATTCTACATATATCCATTTATTTACTTATTTTGACAACATAGAGATGCTTTAATTTTGCTAATAAGTCATCCATTATTGCTGGATAGCATTGAGTATGTTTAGTGGAAGAAGAATAAATCCCTTTCACATTACATTTCTAGTTTTCTACAAAACTTAAATAGGAATTTTAAAATAATCTCACAAGTCTAAAATTGTAGGAAATTTGGCGTTAGAATAATTATTGTTTGTTCGGCCTTTGTACATTTTGATACGGTTCATACGGAATTGTAAGGAAAATTTCTTGTCATATTCACAATAAAGATCATTGTAGTATGCAGTTTTCATGTTGAATAAACAGTGTATGTACAAAAACACACATTAAAAATCACTGTAGTAAAGAAGAATATAAAGGGGAGGGAATAGAAAATTAAGTTTGAAAAATTTAGAACTTGCTTGTTTGGCTGATAAGAAAAAAAATACCCTCTCCGTTTTTTTTATATGTCGTTTTGGATTTTCGTGTCCAAGTTTGACTATTAAATTGTGAAAAATGTACTTTGATTCACAATATAAAAAAATATTGGTTGAATTCGTATCGAAAAGCATTTTCATTATATATACTTTTTATAATTTGTGAGTACATATTTTTAGAGATATTGAAGGTTAAAGTTCAACCTCGAAAAGCAAAAACGACAAATTAATATATAAAAACAGAGGGAGTAAAAAGCAAATTAATTATTTGGTAGGTTCTAAAAAGCATATTATAGCTGCTCTTTTTTTTTTAATTTTTTTAATTTTTTATACCCTCTTTCACTTCATTTTATTTTCCTCACAAAATTACTAAGTAGGCTTGTAATTCACTTACAAACCATCGTTGTACTCACTCGTTTAATAAACGAGTTTCATATTGGTGCTCATACCTATTTTGTTTATTATTGAACATGATTTGACCGAGTATTTCAGTGAGTTGCTTAGAGTGCAGTAGCTCATTGACACTTTGATAGGTATTAAAATTTAGCGAGTTAAGCACGTGTTTCTGTACTCTGCTAATTTATTAAACAAGTATCTTATAGATACTCATGCTCAACTTATTTATTACTCCTTCCGTCTTGTATTTTTAGTTACATTGGACTTTTCACGGTCTTAAATGCAACACTTTGACTATGAATAATTATAATTATAATAAGTAAAAATTATAAAACTATGATATTATGAAAATATTAGTTAACTTGAATCTAATAAAACTAAGTTTATTTTGTAAATCTTTATATATTTTCTTGAATTATTGGTCAAAGATCTTCATATTTGACCTCAAAAAGTCCAACGTAACGAAAAACATGGGACAGAGGGAGTATCAGACAAGCATTGACAGAGATTATATTAAGGGTGTTCGGTTCGCTTGAAAGTACGATTGAACAACCTGAACTGAACTGAATGAATAATAATTTGTGAGAGAAAAAGTGTATGACCTAAACTGAAGTAAACGACTTAAAATGAGATTTGGTAAGGTGAAACGAATATACTCCACCTGGATATATCATGATTCATGTATCACTCGCAAATGCACCGGCTCATTTACAACACAAGAACACTGGGCTGGATCCACAGCTAACCCAATGAAATAGCGAAAGCAATAACCCAACCCAAAATAACGAAAAAGAAAAACTTGAAAAAAAAAAAAAGAAAAAGAAAAAAAGGAGCGCTCATTGTCAGTGTCAGTGGAAGCAGTCTTTTCATAGTTCTGCTCAGTCGAAGCAACTCAACGAAAAAGCTCAAAACTCTGATAATGGCGGCAAATTCCGAGGTTAGCTCCGCCATACTTCTTCATCTTCCTCTCTCTCTCTCTTTTTTCGTCATCCTCATGTTCTCTTTCATGTTCAGAGCACAGGGGCCGAAACGTATCGGCTATTTCAATCTCTGGAAGACGAGAGGCCCAATTCTGGAGGATTAGGGTTTTTCGCTGAAACCCTAGCTCCTCCTCCACCTCCTTGTGTTGAAGTATTCCCCTCTGAGGTATTAATAATAGCCACCATTTTCCTGTAATTTGTTATTATTCTATTAAACCCAGTTCCTGGGATTTTTTTTTTTTTTTTGGGTGGTTAATTCACTTGTTGAAATGGTGATGAGCTTAGATTCCTGATTCTTTGAAGTATACTATTGAGGAGATTGATCTGGGAGTTGTTACTTTGCTCAAGGTAATTCTTTCCTCATTAGTATTTTCCATAATTTTTGGGGCAAGGAAAGAAGTTGTTTGAGACTTTTTTTTTTTTTTTTAATTTCTTTGACCCATATTTAACTTATTCAACTTGTTTTGTGATCATTTTTAATAATGCAATTTTCACTTGGAAATAATGAGGTGTAAAGTTGTTGGTGATTAGAGAATTTCACAATGGTGATGAAAAGTTCAGGTTTNTAGACTTGCATAATTATGAGGAGTGTTGCTAGGTTTTGATCCTGTTCTGTTCTTGAGCTGCTATCAAGGGATATATATACCTAAATGGATGGAGGGGAACTTAGACTGTCAGGGGTTCATATCCATGTCAGTGTTGACTATCCAATGTATGTATTTGAGGTGAAACTAAGAGTCCGATTAACATAGGCTTTTATGGGAGTAGAAATCGCTATATACTATCTTTTTCCTCAGTGTTGCATGCGATGCAGAAATCACATGTATGGAACATTTGAAATTATCAAACATCTAATAAAATACCATGTAGAAATAACTATTAATTGTTTTAATGTATAAATTTATTGAAAATCCATTTCTTAAATTTCAATGAAAAGTATAGAATTACTTCCACCATGCCACATTACATACCCTGCTATTGGTATGTCCCGAAATAATGGCTGTGTCTCTGAGCTAGTTTCACATTTAGCATTTACCTTTCTCTTGCTATATCACTTAAAACCATCTCCTCAATTCCATGTTGTTAACAAATTGAGCATTTGTTTTGTTTTGGGATAGAGGGAGCATTGCATTCTATATTTCGCTTCCTGATTTTTTTTTAAAAGTAAAATATTCATTGATAGATGGAAGTGGATTTGAGAGACATATTCCTTATTTGAGTCCATACATGAATGGTGAAGAATATTGGTACACTTTTTGCAGGGTCGAGTGAGCACACAGGATGTTTTTTCATTATCAAACTCTGATTTAGTCCCCGGGAAATATGAAGGTGTGTTAAAGTTATTGTCTCTATGTTCAAGCTGAACTGCAAATTTAAGGATTATGCTTTGTACCCATGCTTTTATATGCTCAATGCAAAGCACTGTGCCTACTTATAATTATTTGAAGATAGGTGGATTGAAACTATGGGAGGGCTCACTTGATTTGGTCAAAGCTCTGGACTCGGAGATCCAAAAAGGGAATTTATCATTTGAAGGGAAGAGAGTCTTAGAGGTGGGCTTCTTGTTTTCAGGTGATCTTTTGCTTGCCAGTGATTCTCTTATGTTTGCCAATGAAGCACATGCTAAGTTTTGTTCAAGCTTGATGGCCTACAGTCTCGTTTGCATAATGTCGTAATCCATCATGTAATAAGTTATTTTGATGTTTCCAGCACAGATTCTTAATTAGGTAATTTGTGACTGGATTGATGTCATTTGGACTGGCGCATTCATGTGGTAGTGCATTAAAGAACTGCATTATCTTATCCTGGATGATTTAGAAGCATGTAGTCTATTTAGATGTCAATTGCTCTTTCATGAAGAAGGGAATGTTTTTCTCTTGTGCTTTTATTTATTTCTTGACAAAGTTGTGTGGAAGCATGGTTGCTTTGATGACTTTTAGAGGAACATCTGCAAAATTGAATAGAAAACATTAGCGTTAAAAGGCTTGGAGTTTTCATCAGGAACCCTTGCTGCAGTTGCTGTTGTGAATTAAATTGCTAAGGGGTTTTGTTGTTATTGAAAGGGGCCTGAATACTTGAAAAAATTGGTTGCTTTGGACGGCTGATGTGGCACTTGTTTTGTTTGTGTTTTTTTTCATGTTCTCGCCCCGCCCCGCTAGCTGAACATCTATTGAGTCCTTTTTTTTTTCTTTTTCTTTGAGTTTCTANTCTGCATCGCCAGTCATCAAATATCAGTTGACTTTTCTAGCCAGATAACAAATTGCATTTTTTGTCAAAAACTTCTGTAAAATGAGAAGAACTTTAATGCGAGTTCCTTACTGCCTAACTATTTTACATTTCATGTTTGTAGCTTGGATGTGGTCATGGCCTTCCCGGGATCTTTGCCTGCCTCAAGGTGATAATGTGATTACCCATTTTTGGACAGTGCAACATCCTTCTGATTCTTCACTGCTCAGGTAATTGAAAATATATCTTTACTGTGTAGGGGGCAGGTGCTACACATTTTCAGGATTTCAACGCAGAGGTCCTACGATGTCTCACTATTCCCAATGTAAATGCAAATCTACCCTCAGAAAGTAATGATTCAGTTGAGGACAAAATTCGTTACTATGCTGGTGACTGGAGTGGAATGGATCGTATTCTTCCCTATGCTCATAGCGATAGCAAGGATGGTGGATTATCTGGTAACGATCCAACAGCTGGATATGATATAATTTTGATGGCTGAAACTGTTTATTCCATCTCCACTCTACAGCAGCTTTATGGACTTGTAAAAAAGGTATATTTTAGAGTTATTTGTTATTTGGTTTTTGCGGCAGACTGGTTTTTGTCAAGTTAAAAAATTGATCATAAGAGGTGCTTCTTTTCAGTGCATTAGCCGTCCTCATGGTATTGTATACATGGCTGCAAAGAAGCATTATTTTGGAGTAGGTGGGGGATCAAGGCGATTCTTGTCTATCGTGGAGAAAGACGGTAAGTTTCACAATACACTGATACAGGCTGTCATCCTTATCTTAAGTGAATGTTGATTGATCAAGGCCATAAAGTACGTGTTGTGATTGCTTTTTTATTTTTATTTTTTGCAATAAAACAAGGTTACATGGCTTCATTCTCTGCCTCTTAAGCATCACATGGTAGATTCATCTTAACATTTGGCTCTTACATAAAACTTGAGATTAATTTATTACTCCAAGTCAATGGTTGAGTTGACTTAAAATATAGTGCACAGATACTATTGGTGACCATTCCTTTTCTGTTTTGCAGGTATCATGACAGCGAGCCTAATTGCTGAAGTAGCTGATGGTTCATCGAATGTTAGAGAGGTTTGGAAATTGTCATGCAAGTAAACGTGTAATCTCGAAGTATTTCTGTGTTATAGTAGAACCCAACTGCTGGGGACAACCATGGAAGAATGGCAAGAAGAGGACAAGGACAGGTCTAATCTAGATGCTTAAACTTTTCACTGAGAATGTGATGTTGGAACAAGATGCATGTTATGACCATGATGATCGCTGTTGAAATGTATACCTGTATGCTGTATCTGATTTAAAGACAGCTTAAGTTCCCTCCAGATCATCCTAATACAATTGTTTGATTCTAGATTTGCTTGTTAATAACATCTATTTTGCAAGAAGAAAAGTGAAAATTATGTACTTTGTGCATGCACTAGTATTCAGCTGAGTTCTGAATCTGATGTCTTTATATAATATAGTACTCCACTTGTTTTATTTACATTTGGCAAGAGGAAAAGCAAAAATTGGATTAGAGCTGTTTGCAGGCATAAAACATGCTGAAGTCAAAGGGGAAGAAGCGACAAAGGAAAACAAACAAGGACACCAAAACTCATCGCCATTTTTGTATGACATTGATAAATACAGGGCCAGCTTACATGAAATCAGTTAACAGGGGCTAGGAGTCTCTCCTGCAGCGATAATACTTGGAGCAGCCTCGATGATAAGGGTTGGCTGCAGGAGGGAGGCAATCAGCATTCCGGGAGTAAGCCTGGCCTCGAGCACCACCACTGCAGGCCGGTTCATTTCTGCTCAGAGCACCGATTGAGATGTGCCTACTCTGCGTGAGAATTCTCCGGGTAATTTCAGACTCCATCAACATCTCGTTCTCTTGTTGACATCCTGCTATCGACCCATTACACTGCAAGTACTTCTCACTGAAATTCTTTCCGAGGGCGCCATGCCCTCGGATTAACAAGTAGATTAGGACTAGAAAGAAGAAACATTTGTGCTCCATGTTTCTTTTTCCTTTCTGAGCTGTTTGCCCTTCTCATCATTTGCCTCTTTGAGACTCCTATATAAGTTATTCTAAAGATGATGTATAGTGGAATGTGGAAAAAGCTACTTTAGGTTGTCACTTTTGATGGAGCGCACTTCACCTACTGCTTCTGATTACAAACCCACATTGGGTTTCGCACTTTTAGCTGCTCTGGGTGATTTATCTGTGTCAAGTTATATGATTGACAATTTCACCAAGATAAGATTGATGGCTTATTTGACTTGGGGTTACAATTTAATGATTTATGGCCCAGATTCTGGTAAAATGTTGCGAATTATGTCTGAAATTCTTGTGTAGGCAGGATTAAGAAAGACCTTTTCGCCCTGGGGTGGTGAGTGAAAGAAGTTTCTAGATAAACTGATTCTATATAAATATACCACGTGCGCTTCAACCCCAGTGGTTGGGTAAAGGCTTTCCAGTTTCCAGGCGCATGTCTTGTGTTCGCTCTTGGTGACATGCATTGTCGTTTCTTAAAAAAGAAGGGGAATTGGAGCTGCTGTATTGCACTCGGGAGCAACTAGGAGTTTTAAGGGGGCGGGGAGAGGCCATCCGAGGGAAGTGGGTTTTGCAGTCTGGTAACCAACTGGCTTGACTAAGAGGTTCCGAACCTGTAGAGAGCATCTGTACCTAACCCTCCTGTTTACATGATGGGAAAGGAACAGGACCGCTGCAGTAGTGTAAAGGATCCAAACGGTTGGAACACTGGATACATCTAATAGTTATCCTGTAATATTGACAAGTCAAGAACAAAAGAGAGTCATATATAAGCTAGAAGAGCACCACATTTGAAAACATACAACTTCTGACACATGGCTTGGTTTTATTTCATAACTGCCAGTACATACATGAAAAGGCTTATCATAGTAATATCCTTGCAATATTTCCCCCCTGCCCAACCAAACACAGCTTTAGGAGGAAAAGCCATGACAGGAATCTGAAGCTCCTTATTAGCAGTTACTACACTTTTGATTCCTGGGTCGGCGGTAGGGGTTTGCTTGTGAAGAAGGGCCATGGGAAGAGTGCGATTGATTCTGCTTCAGTGCACCGTAACTGATATAACCAGCTCTTAGATCCAGATCTGCTGTTTGATCGTCATATTCATCGTCATACTCATCATCTGTTTTCTGAAATTCCTCTTCATCATGATTCTGCATGAAGTTAGGATGATGATCATGATGATTGCCATGTTGGTAGTTTGTTTGTGGCCAGTAGTAGTAGTAGTGCTGATTGTACGCCATAGTAGTAACACTAGTAAGTATTTGGTTGATGATGGGGTGTAGTTTCTAATATGGATGAAGTGAGAAGTGATGGCTCTTAAATAGGCATCATTAGCATCATCCTAGCATACTTACAGGATCATAAAGGTAGCCAGTTGAAGGAGCCGAATATATGCTTCGAATACTTTGGTTTGTCGATAAGATTAGACTGATCTATAACGCATCAAGAATAGATACTTAAACTTGCTGAATAATTTACAAGACTTAACTTCTTTACCCCCATAGGTAAACTATAGGTAAAGGTTAATTCACTAATAATGTAAAACCAGATTAAACTGTTTCACACCTGATGAGACACTTGACACTTCAAATTAGACCAAAAACCGACAACATAATCTAAAAGTAACCAGGATTTTGATTATAGATCCATACCTTTGATCTTTACTTTGTTGTCCTGACGATTAAAGCATAGCTTAAATGGTCTAAATTTTCCGGTCACTGTTTTAAGTTCTGTTTGCCTAGATCTATTCTCAATCTTCTGGCCAAATATACTACAAGTACACACTGAATATTTTCCAGCAGAATTAATGATAGTACTAGACTAGGAGCAGTGTCTGCTATTTTATCAGTCAGGCCAAAGAAGATGACAGATTATTCGTAGATTAAGGTCATCAACACATGAATATACTGATGTAATGATCAAATCAATGTTAATTAGGCACCCCATTGTCACTATCACATGTAAGTGACAAGTAATCTGATTTAGAACATGTGATGTGATTAGTTACAAAGCAGCTAGTTATGAAATAAAGATACCATGTTGACCAAGACATTGGGTTGGCTTGGCAGGGAGGCAACTAGAATCATCTTGGCAATATGGCCAGTTTTTTCAGAGCGTCCCACGAATTATGATTCTTCTGTTCTAGAAACCCTTTGAAAGTTGCTGATGACATCAGCATCTCGTTCTCTAGTTGGCATTCTCCTATGGACGCATTACAGTAAGGCAACTTGTAGACCTCCTCAGGTTTTTTTCTGAGGGCATGCATTAGTATTGGCTGAGCTCTGAATCTGATGTCTTAAGTTGTTTTCTTTACATTTGGTAAGAGAAAAGCAAATATTGGATTAGAGCTTTTTGCAGGCATAAAACATGCTGAAGTCGAAGGGCAAGAAGATGCAAAGAAAAACAACAAGATGCACAGCAGAACTCATCACCATTTTTGTACGGCATAGGATCAGCTTACACAAAATCAGTTAACAGGGGTTAAGAGTCTCTCCTGCAGCGATAATACTTGGAGCAGCCTCGATGATAAGGGTTGGCTGCAGGAGGGAGGCAATCAGCATTCCGGGAATAAGCCTGGCCTCGAGCACCACCACTGCAGGCCGGTTCATTTCTGCTCAGAGCACCAATCGAGATGTGCCTACCCTGTGTGAGAATTCTCTGGGTAATTTCCGACTCCATCAACATCTTGTTCTCTTCTTGACATTCTGCTAATAACCCATTACACTGCAAGTACTTCTCACTGGAAGTTGGTCCAAGGGTGCCATGCCCTCGGATTAACAAGTAGATTAGGACTAGAAGGAAGAAACATTTGCGCTCCATGTTTGTTTTTCCTTTCTGAGCTGTTTGCCCTTCTCATCATTTGCCTCTTCGAGACTGCTATACAAGTTATTCTAAAGATGATGTATAGTGGAATGTGGAAAAAGCTACTTTAGCTAATCACTTTTGATGGAGGGACTTCACCTACTGCTTCTGATTACAAACCCACATTGGGTTTCGCACTTTTAGCTGTTCTGGGTGATTTATCTTTGTCAAGTTATATGATTGACAATTTCACTAAGATAAGATTTATGGATAATTTTGACTTGTGATACACTTTAATGGCCCAGTTTCTGGTAGACTTGTTGTCGAATTATGTCTGAAATTCTTGTGTAGGCATGATTTGGGATGACCTTTTTCCCCTTCTTGGGTGGTGAGTAAAAGAAGTTTCTTGTTTAAATATCTCTTTTTATATTTACCACGTGAGCTTTACCCAAGTGGTAGGGTAAACGCTGTTTAAGCGCATGGGGTGCCCGTGGTAACATGCAGTACTCATCCTGTAAAAAGGCAAGGGAAGTGGAGCTGCTCTTGAGTCGAATGACTCATTAGGCCTGACTCGTTTGTCACTAAAAATGGGCAGATATATACATGAAGATTTGATGTATTTATAAAGTTCAACTTGTATAAAGCTCAAGCCCGTTTGACAGCCTGGTTCATGGGCCAAAAATTCACGTCAAGCCCATCCTAATCTAGCCCAAACCCACTTATGAACGTCTCTACTCCATTGCACTTGGGAGTAACTACGCGGTGCAGGCAGAGGGTGGTTGGGTGGGTCTGCGGCCTGATAGCCGATCGACCAGTCTGACTAAGAGAGTTTTAACTTCAACATGGCATCCTTACCTTTGACATAAAAAAAATCTTTAACGCGTAAGAGAGTTGAACTTGTTGGTATTCCATATCATTTATGAAGCAATAAACCCACCAATTACGCGTTAAAGATTTTAAGTTTTATCAAGTTTTGGGTTTGTCTTCCCATCAAAATATGGGAGTGAAATATACAAGAAGAACATCACACTTACAAAGACATACAACTTCCGAACAGATTTGACTTACACACTACAGATTACTGTTTCAGAGTCTCCACTACAGCAGGGCTCAGTTTTACTTTCTTAATTGTCATCAACTAAATACAAGTTAACACTTAGGACAAGAAGCCATGAAAAGAACCTGAAGCCCCTATTATACTTACTAGCAGTTGCACTTTTGGTTCCTGGGTCGGCGATAAGAGTTTACTTTTGAAGAACGTGAAGGGCGCGCTTGATCTTGCTTCAGCGCACCGTAGCCGATGTAGCCAGCTCTCAGGGTCAATTCTCCTGGGACATCTAGTGTAGTCGTGTTATCACCGGTTCTCTGAACTTCCTCTTCATGATCTGTCATGAAATTCGGATTATGATGATGATGATGACCACCATGTTGGTAGTTTGTTTGTGGCCAGTAGTAGTACTGATTGTACTCCATAGTAGTAATTATTTGGTTAATGATGGGGTTCAGTTTCTGATATGGATTAAAGAAGAGAGTTGTGATGCTTTTAAATAGGCCAGGCATCATTAGCATCATCTAAAGAATATTTAGAGGTTCTTAAAGGTGCCCAAAGTGGAACAAATGTTTCGAATACTTTGGTCTGCTGATAAGATTTAAAAATAAGGCATCAAGAACAAATACTTCAACTTGCTGGATAATTTGCTAGACATTAACTTTTTTTCCCTCATTGGTAAACTATAATTATAGGTTAACTCACTAATGCAGAATATATTTAACTGTTTCACACCTGATGTGACACTTAACACTTCTAATTAGACCAAAAACTGACAGCATAATCTAAGAGTAACCAGGATTGACCTTAGATCCATACCCTTGTTTGATCTTTAGTTTGTCATCCTGACGAGTAAAAGATAGCTTAAATGGAAACCTTCCTGTAAATGTTTTAAGTTCTGTTTGCCTAGATCCATTCTCTATTTTCTTGCCAAATACTTTACAGGAACACACTGAATAAATTCCTAGGACACTGGCGGGATTTTGATGGTACTACACTAGGTGCAGTGTCTGCTATTTTAGTAGTCAAGTCAAAGAAGATGACAGATTATTCGGAAGATTAAGGTTGTCAAAGCATATGAACATACTGATGTAGTGACCTAATTGACAAGTAATCTGATATAGAAAATGGGATTGTATATGATTAGTTACAAGTAGCTAGTTCTTAATCATGTATGATACCATGATAACCAAGACGACGAGTTGACTCAAGTTTATTGATCTTTTTCTTTTTTGCAGGCATTACCTTGTGCAGCGAGCCTAATAGCTGCAGTAGTCGATGATTCATTAACTCTCATAGAGGTTTTGGTAACTAGATGCTTAGGTTTTGGTAACTAGATGCTTACTTTTTCGCAGAATATATGGTGTCAAAACAAGATTTCATGATCATCTTGTTAATACCATGGAAATGTATACCTTTTTATGCTGCATTTGATTTACCAGATGGCTTAATTCTGTCCCTTTCAAACATGCTAATACATGGAGTATATGTTTAATTGCTTGTTCATAAATTTTATTGCCAAAGAGCAAAAAAGAAAATAACCTCAATACTAGTATCATTTTTGTATGACACTGATAAATACATGAATGGCATTGTATGAAAACATTTAGACAGGTTACAGGGGCTAGAATTCTATTTTGGTGCAAAGGAGACACAAACTCAAAACATTTAGACAGGTTACAGGGGCTTGGTAAATACACACACTTGAAACTCTGGTCTCTGGTAAGTTTCAGAGACTTGACCAGCTAAGCTAATCCACATTTCATCGCTGACAATGATTCTTTTCAGTGCAGGGTCGGGTATAAGGGTTGGCCTTGGGAGGGAGGCAACTAGAGCCATGGCAATATGGCCGATTTTTCTTCAAAGCGTCCCACGAGATATGATTCTTCTGTTCGAGAAACCCTTGGAAAGTTGCTGACGACATCAGCATCTCGTTCTCTAGTTGGCATTCTCCTATGGATGCATTACAGTAAGGCAACTTATACACCTCCTCGGACTCTTTTCCGAGGGTGCCATGCCCTTGGATTGACAAGTAAATGAGAACGAGGAACAAACATTTGTGCTCCATAATTCTTAACTTTTGAACTTTAAGGATATTACTCTTCCCATTTATTTGCCTCTTTGAGCCTGCTATATAGTAGTCGTTTTGATGGTATAAAATCACCTACCCACATTGTGCTCACATGTTTAGCTGCTCAGAGGTGATTGTTTTAGCCAAGTTGCTTGATTACTTTATTTCACTAAGACAAGCTTAATTACTTGTTTTAAACTTGGGATGGCTCACTTTCTGTTAGATTTGTACAAAATTCTTTTGTTGGCATTTGTTATAGAAAGACCTTCTTTCCCTCCTTGACTGGTGAGTAGTGAGGGAATCAAGTTGATGGATAAACTATTTCTATTTAGGTGGTATATGTATGATTGATCATTTTATTCAATAATTTTGTATACTCTTGTACCGTACTTATTCATGAACCTCACCAATTGCACACACATTTAATTGTTTTTTGGCAAATTCTAGCATGATGTTTTTGTGGTTACGTATTTTCTATATGACGGACAATACTTTTGGAAAATTCACATGGTGCCCATATGGTTTTAAACAATCATTCATATAATAACTTTTCATTATTGGTTTTGCTAAAAATTCTAAGTTTCTTCATCTAAACCCCTTCAACAAATTCAGCATCTCGCTTGTCATCCTTTAGAGGCCATTAGATGGCTAACCAGTAAAAAAATCGACACATAATTGTTTTTTATTTTATTTTATCATTCACCTACTATTCTTGCTATCTTCTGAAGGGTTTTTTTTTTTTTTTTTNGAGCTTTCTGATGGCCATTATGTCCATGTAAGGTTGAATTGGGTTATAGATGGTACAAGCCAGTGACTAGAGGGTGTTGAAGTGCTTAGAGACAAAAGATAGCCAGTCTCAGGGAACTAAACTGATTAGAGATAATATGACTGTATGATTAGTTACAAGAAGCTAGTTCTTATGAAATTAAGATACCATGTTAAACGCCTGATTTGGCCACCACTTGCTTTTACTCCATTAAATTTCATTATGCAGAAAAAGAACAAAAATGTGAAAAATGCATATCCATTTTGTATGACATTAACAACTACATGAGCAGCATTACGTGAACAATTAAACAGGTAACAAATGTTCAAGTCTAATCTACTGCTGTTATTTTATGTGCAAATTGAAGCACAAAGACGGGTTTTGAACCCAACTCCCTCGCACCATTTCAAAAAAGACTTTTACTTGCTAAGCTAGCTGACATCCACATTTGTTCTTTTACAGTGATTCTTATCTGTGCAGGGTCGGGTATAGGGGTTGGGCGGTTGGCCTTTGGAGGGAGACAACTCGAACCACCTTTGCACGTTGATGGATCTTGTTTCAGAGCATCAATTGAGATGTAATTTCTCTGTTTGAGCATCCTCTAGGTGATTTTCGACTCCATCAACATCTCATTCTCTTCTTGGCATTCTGCTATCGTCCCATAACAGGTCAGCAGGTTATTATACTCCCCACAGTTCTCTCCTAGGGCGTCATGGGATTGGATTAACAATTAGATCAGGACTAGGAGGAAGAAACATTTGTGTTCCATATTTCTTTCTTTTTCAACTTCTGAGCTGTTGTTCTCCCAATTATGTGCCTGTTTGAGACTGATATATAATACTAGTTCATTTGATGGTGTGTACTTCACCTAACTGCATTTGATCACCTACCACCACATTGTTTTCACAAATTTTGCTCCTCGGCGTTGACTGACTTAGACAAGTCATATACAGATACACTCCTAATTGAACAATTTGACTAAGACAAGATTGATGACTTAAATTGACTTGGGATGGCTCAGTTATTGGCAAACTTGTCTGAATTTTGTGTGTAGGCATATGTTACAGATTATGGAAAGATGAGGACAAACATCAGCGCAATTGGCACTAGGTTCACTCGTCCTGAGAATCGTTCCGGGTTGAGGCTTGAAGTTCTCATTGACCAAACTATTACACTTTGGCATGGGGGAGAGGGGTGACTGATGAGGTCCGCGCAGTCCAGTAATCAATCAATACACCACAACTGTCTGGACCAGCTGCAGATATCTTTACCGAATTTTTTGTTAATACCTTCTTTCGCTTCTTGACCGGTGACCGGTGAGTACTGGAGAGGAGTGAAACAGTTGCTAGAAAAACTATATCTATATATGTGGTGTTTGGTATAAGTATGATTGATTAATTATTATGTAAACTTGGTTTACTTTGTTATTCATGAACCTCACCTTATGCATCGAATTTTGTGAAGTCCAGGCGAATTCTAAAGTGGGTGCGTATAGAAGCTTGTTGGTTCACAAGTGACGTGGTAAAGATGATGCATTTGATGACTTTCTCATGAGCACCTCTCTTGCCTTTGTTAAGATGTGGTACAAAGGATGCATTTCATAACTTTCTCTGTTATATGGTTTCAGAAGTGAGGTGATGTTCTATTGTTCCTATTCCTATTCTGTTCTGTTTCTCTGTTTTTCAGCTGTTCAATCTTCTACAACCCTCTTATTTACACATGATCTCTGCAGTTCTGCAAACGATCCAAACTTGTGGAACACGAGATGCATCTAATAATTACAGTATCTTGTAATATTGACAAGTGAATCAAGCACAAAAAGAGAATAATCATAAGCTAGAAGAGCATCACACACAAAAACATTCATCTTATGACAGATTTGACATCACATACTACACATCACTGCTTCAGGGTCCACTACACTATGGCTTGGTTTTATGTTCTTAACTGTCATTAACTACATAAATGTCAAGACATACAAGGACAAGAAGCCATCTGAAGCCCCTTACTAGTTAGTAGCAATTGTTGCACCTTTGGTTCCTGGGTCGACAATATGAGTTTGCTTGTGAAGAAGGGCCACGCGATGGGCATGCTTGATTTTGCTTCAGTGCACCATAGCTGATGTAACCAGCTTTCAGGACGCAGCTCCTGGGACATCCAGCATTGTCGTGTTATCATCATCCGTAGTCTGAATTTCCTCTTCATGATTTTGCATGAAGTTCAGATGATGATGATGATAGTGGTGATGATGATGGCCATGTTGGTAGTTTGTTTGTGGCCAGTAGTAGTAATACTGATTGTCATCCGTAGCAATAGTAATTATTTAGTTACTAAAAGGGGTTTTAGTTTCTGACATGGATTAAGAAATGGGAGGTGATCGTCAACATCATCCACAGAATACTTAGAGGTTCTGAAAGGTGCCCAGTTGCGGATACGACGAAGCATATGCTTCGAAACTTTGGTCTGTGGATAAGATTAGGAGGTAATAAGGCATAAAAAAAACATGACACTTCAACTTGCTGAATTTCCTGTTAAATAGCAACTTGCTAGACTTTAACCACTTTTGGGCCCATTGGCAAACTATAATTGTAGGTTATTTCATTAACGCATATTCAAATCTTTCACACTTAATGTGACACTGAACACTTCAAATTGGACCAAAAGCCAACAAACAATCCAAAAAGCAACAGTTTCAACCTTATACCTATACCCTTATTTGATCTTCTTGTCCTCGCGAGCAAAGCATAGCTTAAATGTCCTCAACCTTCCTGTCAATGTTTCAAGTTCTGTTCGTCCAGGTCCATTCTCTAATATTCTGGCCAAATATGTTACCAAAACACGATAACATGGCACACAAGTTAAACTTAAGAAACTAGGACAACAATCAACAGAAGAAGCCTTTAGTCATTGATATAGATAAAGCTTCTTAACAGATTCAAGTAGTACACATCAGAATTCTCTGTTGCACAGGCTTTCTTTTAGTTAAGGATCATAATGCCATCATGTAAAAAGAAATCACTACGTTGTCACTTGCTCGTCCTGAGCCCAAACCATTGTTGAATTGCTGGAACTCATAATCCTAGTATTCAACTTCAATTATGCTGCTTTACTGATAATTAGATTTAGGCTTACCTGTAAGCTCCAAAGTTATTTATTTTTCTTTTTTCATGTTTGGTGTGGTATATATGGATCAAGTTTTGTATCGTGTAACGAGAAGTGTTAACGGTAAACAGTCTTAAATAAGGCATCATTGTACTCGTAGCAATACATAATACACGCAATAGGGTAATATTGTGCAGTTGGATACACACTGAATTATACCTCTGACACTAGCAGGATCATTGACAGGACTAGCTCAGCGTTGTCTTCTATTTTAGCAGTGAAGTCAAAGAAGATGACAGATTATTCAGTAGATAATGGTCGTTAACATATCAACATAATGATGTTATTAGCGACCTAAACATGGTAAATAGGCACCCATTGTTACTATCACAAGAAAGTGACAAGTAAAATGATTTAGAGAATGTGATTGTTTGATAACTTACGAGTGGCTAGTTCTTATGCAGTTAAGATACCATATTAACCAATTCGATGAGTTGTTAGTTCATGGGTCTTTTCATTTTGTTACTGTCAACTGTCAAATAAATCCGGTAACTAGATGATTACAATTTTTTGCAGGCATCATTGTGTGCAGCGAGCCTAAGTGCTGCAGTAACAGATGGTTCATCAACTGTCACAGAAATCTGGTAACTAAATGATTACAATTTTCTCAGAAAATATGGTGTCGAAACAAGATGTCATGATCATCACCATGATTATTACCATGGAAATGCATACCCTTGAACTATGCTGCATTTGATTTATCAGCAGATTGCTTCTGTTCTTTCCACAGTATGCTTATACGAATGTTTGCTTAGCTTATTGATAAATTTCGTTTCGAATAAAGAACAATATTCTATACTATCATCTGTATGAACATTGAGAATACACAGAAAAGCTTTACAGTAAAACATTTAGAAATGTTACAGGAGCAAGGATTCTGATTGATCACCTACAGATTTATTTTAGGTATATAAGGAGCTCGAGACGCAAAGGCTGACTCTGACACAGACACCTAAGACGTGTTTTGCCCACAGATAAACAATTTAAAACCTCTATATGTGGTTAGGGATTCAAGCCTTTTAAGGTATAGTCAAGGCCGTGAGCTAAAAGAGGTGCCCCTTGACCACGCCTGAGGAGGAACTTGCCAAAACCCAAAAACGGAAAGGAAAAAAAGAGTCTATGATGCATACAACTTCGAAAGTTCCATTGCCAGTACCAATCTCCAGCGACCTCATCATCTAAGCTAGCTGTCAGCTACATTTGGTCTGTGACAACGATTCTGATTGGAGCAAGGTCGTTTATAAGTGTTGGCCTTGGGAGGGAGGCAACTAGAACCATCATGACACTGCGGTTGATCTCTTCCCAGGACATCATAAGGGATCTGATTCTTCTGTTCGAGAATCATCTGGCTAGTTTCTGAGGGCATCAACATCTCGTTCCCTAGTTGGCATTCCCCTATGGACGCATCACAGTACTCCTCGTAGTTATTTCCGAGGGCGTCATGTCCTTGGATTAACAAGTAGATGAGGACTAGAAGGAACAAACATTTGTGCTCCATATTTCTTAACTTTCTAAGGATGTTATGTCTCTTTGAGACTGCTATATAGTAGTCATCTTGATGGTGCTGATCACCTACTACATTGTGCTCACATGTGTAGCTGCTCAGAGGTGACTGTCCTAGTCAAGTTAAAAGATTAATCAATTTCACTAAGATAAGTTTAAGAATTTGTTTCGACTTAGGGATGGCCCATTTTCTGGTAGAATTGTACGTAATTCTTTTGTAGGCATGTGTTATTAACTGGTGACTGGAAATGAGCTAAATGATGTTAGGTATAAGTATATCCTTAATTATTATGTATTCTCGTCACTTGGTCACTTGGTGCATTGTGTTATTCATAAACCTTGCCAATTACACATTAAGAATAATGTTTATTTTGCCGTTATTTTTCTCCATTTAATTGAGTTTTACAACTTATTTTTTCTCTTACATGAGTACTATTTATTCAGTTCAGTTTCAATTCTGTTTAACTGTAAATCTAGAGTGAAATATAGAAGCTTTTGTAATTTCCTAAGTCACACAATCAATGCGTTATAGAATCTAAATTCGATAACTCTCTACTGGAAAACTCCAATCCAAATATCTCTCGTCCGCTACTAGCAATCCACCTTTTGTGCGTCGGTGACGTGGTACATCGAATACATCTAATAATTATTCCTCAAGAAGAATAATTGTTGATACCAGGACCAGTGTTTGCTTTCTTCAGAGGTCAAGTCAAAGAAGATGACAAATTATACGGGAGATTAATGTCATCCACACATGAACATAACCAAGCTAGCCACTTATAGGACGTAAAATGGGCTCCCATTATATCTATTACTAGTACATGAAAGTGGCAAGTAAACTGATTAGAGAATATGGTTGTATTATTACTTACAAGTGGATAGTTCGTTCTTAATAATATTAAGATACCATGTTAACCAAGCAGACGATTTGACAATTACATGAGCATCATCATATATGAAATCAGTTAAACAGGTAACAATGCAAGTATTAAAAGTCTGATCTAGTACTTGGGTTCTAGACAGGTAGTGAACCCAATTTCTAGAAACTTTACCAACTAATCTAACTGACATAAACATTCGTTCTCTTACAGTGATTCTGATCGGAACAAGGTCGGGTATAAGAGTTCACCTTTGGAGGGAGGCAACTCGAACCACCCTTGCACGTTGATGGATCTCGTTTCAGAGCACCAATCGAGATGTAATTACTCTGTTTGAGCACTCTCTGAGCAGCATTTGACTCCATCAACATCTCGTTCGCTTCTTGGCATTCTGCTATCGATCCATTACAGGTCTGCATATTATTATACTCCCCATAGTTTTCTCCAAGGGCACCATGAAATCGGATTAACAAGTACATGAGGACTAGAAAGAAGAAACATTTATGCTCCATATTTCTTTACTTTTGAGCTGTTGTTCTCCCAATTATGTGCCAGTTTGAGACTGATATATAGTCATATTGTTGATAGTGTGCATTTCACCTAACAGCATTTAACCACCTACCACTACATTGTGTTCACATGTGTAGCTGCTGGGCGTTGACTGACTTGTCAAGTTATATGATTAAAGAATTTGACCAAGACTAGCTTGATGACTTATGTTGATTTGGAATGTCTCAGTTTTTGGGAGACTTTTATGAACTTCTTGCGTAGGCATATGTTACGGAATGATGAGGACGAAGCTCAAATTGGTGCTAGGTTCACTCATCCTCGGATTCGTTCTTGGTTTGAGGCTTGAAGTTCTCATTCACCAAGCTGTTGCACTTTGGCTAGGGAGGGGGCTGGAGAGGGTGTCCGCAGTCTCGTAATCAATCTGATACACTGTGACAGTCTAGACCGGGGACATCATTACCAATTTTGTTTATTTATTTATTTTTGTTTAAAGTATCACTAATCCATTACTTTGAATCCAGCTCTTGTGCCTATGTAAAGATGTTGTATAATATGCATCTAACAACTTTCTCTGTAATATGGTTTCAGAAGTGAAGAGGAGGTGATGCTCACAAGACTTAAGTAGCCATCATTGTCATCATCCTAGGTTGCAACTTCGAGGTTCTTAAGGTACCCAGTTGCAGAATATATTATATCAGACACTATTGGACAATTGGTTGTTGAAGGATGAGGCATCAAGAACCCAAACGTTTCCGTTACTTTGCTGAATATATTCCACTAAAACAGTCTTTTCCATTTGTCATCTGGAATTAGTCATTTACACTTTAACACTTCAAGAAAGGCCACTATCTGAGTAAAAAAGCTTATATGACTCGATCTTCCTGTCACAGGATTAATTCTGGTACTTAATAGTTAACCTTTTTCTGTTTTCTGTGTGTTTCTCCAGGACCATTCTTTATTCTGACCAAATACGTTGAGAAACACGATCTTTTGTGCAAGGAAACTATCTCGGTTTCATATCCAAATTGATCAACATAGCATACAAGTTAAACGGAAGGAACTAGGACGACAATCAACACGAAGCCTTAAAGTCATTGATATATTATACTTAGATAAAGTTGCTAAACAGATTCAAGTAGAGCACTTTGAGAGTCCTGTATATTTCCTGGCATAGTTTTATTTAAGGATCATAATATCCCTATTACATTACTTAGCACGCTGCTTTTTCAGGAACCAGGAGGAAAATAAAACCATGAAAGAAACTGATCAGCCCCTGCACCTGTAGCACTTTGAGTGGCCGCGGTGCCAGGTATTGGCTGGTGGAGGCTGGCACGATTGTGGCTGATTAGCCCTCATAGCACCAAAGTTGATGTACTTGGTTTTCTGGTCATCAAACATTGTCACTTGCTCATCCTCATCAGCTCGAGCGTTGTTGTTGAACTGTTGGTACTCGTAATCCTGGTATTCACCCTCAGTAGCTTTAGGTTGGCTGTAGTTTTGATAATAGTAGTCCATAGTGTGTAATTTTCTTTTCCTTTTGGTTTGTAGTGAGAAATATAAGGAAGAGTGTGAAGTTTGAACACTCTTAAATAGGCATCATTGTTGATAAGGTAGTAGTGCTGCCCAGTTGGATACACACTGACACTGAATATATTCCTCGGACACTAGATGGATTGGTGATGGGTATACATACTAGGAGCGGTGGCAGCTATTTCAGCAGTCTCGTCGAAGATGATAAGTTATTCGGTAGGATAAGGTCAGTACATGAACATCTTCATGTGATTACCTAATTGATCAGACATAGACACTTACAAAAAGTATGCGATCTTATTTTGAGATCGTTCTTTTGCTAAAGTGAATATTGGCAGCTATAGCTAGCTATGCCATCTTAGCAAAAACGACTCAGAAGATTTCCATGGGGGTGCAGCTTCTTGTTACGTATCCTCTGCTTTACAGGCTGAAGCAAGCTGTGCTACAGGAAGTATCATGGGTTAAAGATCGAAAATTTATCTGCGTGAGATTTTACTCAGATTCAGCTAGCCTAATGGCATACCTCAATGACACTGTTGTGGCTTTGCTACCTGGTGCAAGCTTTGATTTGATAGTATTAGCTGCTTAATGTTGAATTTCCATTGTTGTACCAGCTCACCTTTTGGCTAATAGAGCTAAAAAGGGGGACTCTAAATTTTCTTTCCTGTATTAAGGTTGTATTTCCTTGAGTATGCAGACTTGTTAAACAGACAAGTAAACTGCTTACAGACTATAATTATGTGATACAAGTGAGTAATAGTTAGATTACCATGTTAACCTCAGCGCGCGATGTATTGACTGTAGATTATCTAATTATTTCTGCAAGATAAAATGAACATAATTTTCTTGTTATGGTTGGTACCTTGCTGTCCTTTTATTAAATCTCAGGTTATCTCATTATGTGTAAACTGTAAACATGAAGCTCTAAAGATTTGTTAGCTGGTCCAGAATAAGAAGATGATGAATGAAAATGGGATGCATTAGTTACCATGATATTTCTGCACATTAAACCACCCATTTCATTTGAAATCTATAATACAGTACACACATCAGCAGTTTACAACTAACAGGGTTTCCAGTAAATGTTAACTTTAACCAAATGGATCAAACATGATCTCTTATTTCCTGAGTTATTTTACATGCTCAAATCAAACCCATATATCCGAAGTGCAGTCACCACCTGGGTATCTCATCTCATGAGCAAGGGAGGGACCTTCAGGTTCCAACCCAAAGTCCACAAAGAAGTTGGGATTAATCGCGAGACCACCCTTCTCGGTGTCAACATCAATCTGCAACATGTGAGATCCTTTCTCGGCGAGTTCAGGGTAGAATTGATTGTCCCACGCGCTGAATAGGGAGTTGGTGACATAAAGGCGCTTCCCATCTAGACTTAACTGGATCATCTGAGGTCCACCTCTCAGCTTATGGCCCTGAAAATAAATTTAAACGTCATTAGCCTAATTCGTGTTCAATGATTGTGGGTTCTAGAATGACATATATGTATGTACCTGGACTTCTGGAACGTCAACCTGATAGGTTGAGCCATCTTCGGCTACTGCTGAAACAGGGCTACCTTTCCGAATCAACCCTCCAAGCCACACTTGGCCAGTCAAAATGGGATTCTTAGGATCCTCAATGTTATATTGGCGTAAATCTCCATGAAGCCAGTTTGAGAAGTACATAAACCGATCGTCTAGAGAGATTAAGAAGTCAGTGATCAGTCCTGGCATCTCGGGTAGAACCCAGTTTTCCACCTTCAGTGGTTTCACTGATGCAGCAACCTGTCATGTAAACATAAGTAATTGACCAAGTTATTAAACTTTGGCTGTACTTTCAGCTTTAGAGTATAATTGACTAATTGCCTCATAAACCGTTTCATGCTTCTTATTTCTGTGAAGCAGCAGACAGGCAAGGCAATGCATTTCAAACTACTTAAACCCATTTGGGGTAGTTGCATTTCAAAAAGAAGAGAGAAAAAAAACTGGAAACTAAAAACCACTTCGAATGTTACTTAAGTGAAGATATGGTATAACATGGGACCCTGTTATCTGCTTGGTTTTTTTTTATTTATGAACTGATGAAAATTGGTATGAAATCTACTCATACCTCATGGCTCCACGACCCATCTGGGTTCTTGAAAAACCGAACCATGTTGCTTGACAGTGCACACCCGACATACCCAGTATCTTTCGAAGGATCATGTAGGAACCTTATCTGCAGATTCAAAAAAAAGCAAAGATAAGGACATGGCTGAACGAGACATTTCTAGTCTACCAGAATTTAACACATCAAATTTAGCTGCAGAATCTCACCTCCAAGGGTATGAGTCCTGTGTTGCCAAGGTCCAATGTTTGTTTCAGTTCGCCATCAGGCCAGCTATAGACAAATAAATGCCTCCCATATAGACCTTCAGCTACATCCTGTGGATTGAAACCCTTGGAGAAAGCCGATGGGGCCCCCCAAGATGAGCTGATCATGGTCTTGTGACGGGGTTGGTACCAGAAATCATAGCCGAATGATGGACTATGCCCTGGCTTTTCCCACCTAGCAAGTGAAATTAATTGAATTAAAAGAGAGACTTTTAAGCGAAATGCAGGAATATACAGACACAGAACTGCAACAAGCAAGTTGAAGATATAAGGCATAACAAGAGGTCATATACATAGGCATGTTGCGCATGTCATAGGATGAAGCTTAACAGAGCAGTAAAAATTACCTTCCTTTCACATTAAAGTCAGAGTCAAGTAGAAGAAATCCGTTTCCCTCGGCTTTCCCATCCATTCCTCCAAGACACGAGATAAGAATATCACCAGAGGCAAGGCAATGGGAGGTGTGAGGATACGCTAATCCAGTCTTCTTAACAATTTCCTCAGGCTCAACGACTTTGTGCAACGACGGAGCCCTTGCATTCTTTTTCGTGTCTACAAGGTAGACTCGCCCTGATCTGCAAGGAGATGGAGAGTTACTTATGCTCAATATGCTGTGAGAGTTTAATTGCTACTATATGTAAGTTTTCCTTCTGTTGATCTTTGGAAGCATTGAACTTCGAACAGAGAGAAACAGAGACAAGTTGGGTGGGGGTCATTGCATAGCCAGAGAATCTAAGGCCTATGGGGAAGACCATAAGAGACAGGTTTAATAGTGTACTTTTTTACTAAATTCAACATAATTTGATCAACTGAACCAATTCAAACTTGAATTAAAACCTTGACCACTAGACCACAGATCACAAAGAGCTAAATTGCTATAGTACTGAGATTTCCAATCATTAAGAGTTATGTATTCTTCATTTCTATTCAAATGTCAAAAGTTAAACATTGTAAGATCATGGTATCTTCAGTCTTTCCCTTCCAATCATATATAGAGAATGCAGTATTTGATCTAATGATGGATCAAAAGGCACCGACCTCTAATCACCACAGAGAAAGTGAATCATTAATGCAACAGATAACACATATCACAAGTTAATTCCCCAGCAATGTACTTAACTGCAATTGTGCTTAGACCAATCAGTGATGTTCTGAGAGGCTAAATTTCTGAAACCAATATTTATTTAAAACAAAAATTTCTGAAACCAATATTTATTTAGGACAAAGCCTTACATCAGAGAAGGAAGCACGAGAAAGCGTCTGTCAGCTGACGCATCTCCATGGCAAGAGCTGCAGGAATTCCAGCCTGAATGATGCAATTCATCCCCCACATGTGGAACGGGTAATCGATGGATTACTTTCGAATATGTAGGAGAGTTTGGATCGACATCAACTGTACCTAAATAATCAGGCTTCTCCCTCCCAGTTCCTGCAATGTCAGACCAACAAATTAACCACAAGCTCGAAACCCTACCCCATGCACACATCAAAGCAACCCAAGTTATCGGTCTATTAACATTTCACAAAAAAAAAAAAAAAAAAAAAAAAAAAAAAGCATGAAACTTGACAGTCATGATCAGCTTCTAGGCACTGACAAAAACTTCAGTCCTCATCAAAGACCCTACATAGAAAATGAAATCAGTCCTCTCAACTAATTTCCCTACAACCATCCCCTACAAATTCAAGATCCATTTCACATAATCAACTTAATTTCAACAAAATTGATCCATATTTGGACGGACCCACCAAAATTGCCCAGATTATTCACTTACCCAAATTAAGGATTTTCAAGTACAATGAATCATCACAATCCTAATATTAAAATCCCACCAAAAAAGGGCACAATCTCTATCAAGACCCACATTAAGATCAAACCCACAAAGCATGGAGTACTTCCTCCCAAACAAATAGTACTAATTGCAAAATCAACCATATACCTAATCCAGAAAAACCCCAATTAGTGTTAATGAAAAATCACAACTTGAGCATCCACAAAATGAAAAATCAGACACCATTGATGAAGAAATCCAAGTGCAGAAAAGAGAAAAAAGGGGCTACCACTTACCAGAGTAGACACAGGTGACATAAAGGAGAGACTCTTTTGGACCAGACATGGCTTCCAAGGGAGTGGCATAACCTGGTCCTTTGCCTTTGCAGCAAGAAGCACTACCACTTCCATGGCTTTTCACCTTCTCCACTTCACCATGCTCAATCACTGCTACATCTACACTCGCCATCTTTCTTTCTTTCTCTCTTCTCTCAGAAGCAAATGAAGAAGATGATGATGATGGAAGTGACTTGGGTGAGTAACTGATGAATTGAGGAGAGAATCAAATACTTGTATATAAATGAAGTTTTCCCCCTTAGCCAGGTTCCTCAATTTCATCGAGAGTTTCTTGTTTGTATATAAAGCCAAAATTAGGCCAAGTGCAGTGAGGCCTCAGACTCTTTCATGATCATCCCAAATTCCTATGTACGTGGCGATAATCTTGTCTAGAGTTAGCAGTCCAAATGTAAAAGTCAAGTCACAATTGCGTTACCCTTTTTTTTTTTTTTTTTTTTTTCCCTCCCTCAAATGAGGCAGGCACAAAAGCCGGTATAATATATTTAGACATACAACGGATTAGGGGGGATTTGAACCTAAATCAAGTGTATTGTGACTTTGTGAGTCTCAATCATAACCACTCAGGCGTGACCTCATTAGCAAAAATCAGAAATCAAAATTGCCTTATTGTAACATTAGAGTCACAAAATATCTATGGTTTAAAGTTAATATGCACATATTATAACTGTAAATTTCTTATTTTTAGAAGTAATTCAAATAATTTGATTATATTATCCTTGTATTGATTTGATCCAAGTGCATTGAAAAACGGAATTCATCATAAACCACAAAGGTAAATTAGAATAATGAGCAATTAATGGTGTATTAAAATTGCAAAACCGCATATATTATGACAAAAAAATAATACTTCAAACGACAAATATTTTGAGACAGATTTAAAAAAAAAAACAAAAAAAAGTAATAAAATATAATTGAACTAAATTAATTATGAAAACAATTACTTGAATTTGATCTTAGTTGTCAATTTGTAATTGTACACTATTTTGATAATAAGTGAAATATATAAAGCTATTTTTTTTTTTTTTTAATGTGACGACTATATCCAAAGGATAAGCCAACCTGTGTGAAAAATAAGCCATATAAAAAAAAAATTGTGACAACTAAATCTAGTGGATAAGCTTACAAAGTGTATCTACAACGTTTTTATATTGTAACCCTTCTCCTCATTTTTTTTTTTTAAAAAAAAAGGCAACGAAGTTAGGTAACCCAGATTGCAGGGTTAACCTAAATACTCTTTAACCAATAAATTAGTTAAAGCCCGATCGAAAGAATTTGACCACAGGAGCTGCTGAGAGACCGAATGACCAACATTAGCCATAAAATTTGCCACATAATTCGCTTCTTTAAAGCAATGCAACACCTTTACATCATCCAAAAAAGAAGAGGCCTTTATGAACATCAATAACCGTATTTTCAATCTTCCAAGGAACATGTCACTCAGCTCTAATGGCCTTGATAACTTCTAAATTGCCACCCTCAATGGTGATATTCCTAAAACCCATGGCTTTTGCCACTTGGATGCCTTCGCGTAAACCACGACTTCCGCCACAAGAATAAAGGAAGATCCACAAGGACGAGCCCCTAAATAAAGTACCCAGCAGTAGCAGCTTACTTATTTGTCCCCTTTTGAACCATCTGAATTAATCTTTACATACCCTTGACAAGGGGTGACCAAAAAACATTTGTTCTTATCTTAGACCCTTTGAGTCATATTTCGTTTCAAAAACACCGACCTCATCAGTATTATTCTCTAGGTTGGCTAAAGGCTTTCAATATACAAAACTATTGCGAATTTGGGTGGTATTCGTAACTAATCCTTCAACCTTATCGCCTACTATTCCATAATATAATCTTTGATTTCCTCGATTACCCGCTTAATTTATCTCTCTATTTCAAACGCGTCCTAAATTTTTCTCACAATGTCAACTATTATGATAGATAAAATAGTATTGTATTTGCGACACTTGGCAAACTTGTACATGATGTATTTGTTCAATAACATTAATCTCCCACTTATATACATGCAAAAAAAAAAAAAAAAAATCTCCCACTTATATAATCATGAATTTTATTTTCCTTGAAAATCTCACACAGATATGATCAGGTAGGCTCATATGCCACACGATATGGATCGAAATCATTTAAAAAGTTTCCCTCCTTTTTAATTAATTAATCAATATACTAATGTCAATGGAGAAAAAAAAAATTCTCCCTTAATTTTTTTTTAGTGCTAATGGAGAAACGTGCTAGAGCAGAGCATGCAAATAGAAATAATCCTACAGACTGGATTCGCGTAATTAAGCTCATATCTTAAACTAAAAAACATTATTTATTTTGATTATGATCCCTTTAATGAGTCATTCATTTATTTATTTTATTAGTTATTCATTCCTTTATTTATTTAATTTGTTGAATAAAATTACAAGAACACTCTACGTATAGTTGTATACTACTACTAAAAAAACAAAGAAACAGATTCACGAGATGGATTAATAAAAACCCTAACTGAATTATTCGATGGTTATCTATTGGTTGTCAATCTGGCTAAAGATGCATATAAATTAATTTGAATCATTTGTTCCAACATTTTGGCGCTTGTTGTAGTTTTGACAAATACTATTTGGCGTTGATTATTTTAGGGTAGAAGATGTGAATTAGTTTAAAAGGCATTTACAATGGGTGTTAATAAAGATCTTAAATTTTGCGAGTGTTAAAGATCTCAAGGGTTTTAAATCATTGTGGTTGAGTTGAAAATTTAAGATATTAAGTTGAGTTCTGGCCGGGATCGAGAGTCTCTATTTGAGACTCCCTTGTAGTACCCACATCGTTAAATTAGTACTTTGAGTTGCTGAAAATTGTTGGGCCAACTAAAATTTCGTGGGTCTTAAAGGTTTGAACCATTGTGGCCTCATACACGATGCCTATTACTAAGTACCTCATTTTTCTCCTCCAAGTAACAGAACTATGTATATAGTCGCCTCATACAAGTACCATAGTTGAGTCTTAAAGATCTCAACCATTGGGCTGATAACAGAATAAAAATTTGAATCAATTTTTCCAACATTTTTCACGAAATGAAAACAAAATATCAACAATGAATGATTAAAATCTTAGGATACTTGATCGTTTTTTCAAATTAAAATAAAAAATTATATTTATAAAAAGTCACTAATTTGCCATAAGTAACCTTTAAATTGGATCGTTTAATCGTTAACGGTCGTCATACCTGGCCAAGAATTTGTATTTTTTTCTTAAAAAAAGTGATAAATAAATGCTTTAACGGTAGGAAGGGAAAACCAGAAAGGACTCCGCACACAAACCCAATTACACAAGGAAAGAGTATTCTTGGGCTTTTTGGGCGAAACGGAACGCGTAAAGAAATACTCCCTCCGTTCTTTAAAAATCTTTACGTTGAGATTTTGCACGGTCTTCGAGACGACACTTTGACTATCAATAATTATACTT
>BSSO01000653.1:0-30374 GCA_030267885.1 Mesembryanthemum crystallinum
GAGGAGTGTTTGTCAAATACCTAACAATTGTGTAATTAAGGCAAGTAAGGGTATATCGGTCATTTTACAGTGCCCCCATACATTAACTAAGTGAAATAGTTAAAAAAATCTAACGGAAAAGGAGTTTCGTCAACCATTAGGGTATAGAAAACATTAAAGTCTAAGTTAAGGGATACGAAAAATGTTAAAGTCAAACTTCAGGGGTACCACTGGCATTATTGGAAAAGCGTGGACACCACTGGCATTAGGCCAAAGTTCAGGGGTACCACAGGAAATTTCCGATAAATGTTTGTGTACTTTCAAGACAATCATAATTGCCTACACCTCGAAGTAACTATTTGCCTTCACCTGGGGGTTGCCCAGCAAATGTAACTTTATTATTTACCACCCGCAACATCATTGTAAAACTTGTGCAATGTCATTATGATTACAATGAAGTTACGATTACAGTGAAGTTACAGTTATAAAATAATGAAGTTGTTACAAGTGTTTTACAATAAAGTTGCAGGTGATAAATAATGAAATTACATTTGTTAGGCAACCCTCGAATATAGGCAATAAATTGCACTTCAAGTTAGGTTTATTGGTCGGGTCAGATATTTGGATCGGGTTAGCTGTGTGAAAAACGAGATCTAGTAATTAGTGTACTACTAATTAGGAGTATATTGAATGGAAGGAAAGTAATTGCAGTGGGCCACTTGCATCTATTCTTTGAACTGGGCTTGCTCAGGATCCGCTAGTAGAATAAATGAATCAACAGGCCCTTTAACTTTTGGGTTTAGCTAGTGAGAGAACTCACGTTTGAGCAGAAAGCTGTGATCCCTCTTTTATTACTTCATAAAACGGTGATCAGAAAAACAGAGCATAAAACTCCATTAAGGCCCATATCCCTTGATGGGTCGATCAGTAATTAGCAGACACAAGCCCATGTCATAGCACATACTCCATCACGCAATCAACTGCCAATGGATTTGGTATTTTGTTTATTTTCATCATACTATACTAAATTCAAAATTGATAGCCATAAGCCTGTCAGATTTAAGGTGCAGTTAAACGTGTTTGGATTGAAAAAATATAGGAAGGAGTGACCTCTTGAAAAGTTTTTCATAGACCATGCATGTGTGTACAAAACACATGCTGGAAATACTTTGTGTGGGTGACATGTTGTTTCATCATAAAATTTAGGGTATTGCACAATAAAGCATGATTTGTGCATGGTGAACTCTCTACTAAGAAAAATGAGCAAAACCCATCAATTATTCAATTATATCTTAATTAAAAGATAACCAACTTGTAGTTTAGTTATGTTATTCAGCCATGCTAATGCGGCTTCCAATGGTGGGAAAGAGGAAGGAGAAGAGAAAATTGAAAGGTATGTGGTTTAATTTATCCATACCACTTCTCATGACTTGGGAAAACTTTTTCATCCGCTCTTAAAATTGGTCATCATTTCTCGATTATCAATTGTCATTTACCATTGACGATGCTCTTAGAATACCATATTTTTTGGTTTTACTTAATTCATCTCAACTGTTAATTTATACAGTCTAACAATTGGTCGGTCATTATAAGTTGTATTTCAGTAGTTGTTTTGTTTGTTTGTTTTTTTTTTTTTTTTTTTATCTTTTTGATGCAANTTTTTTTTTTTTGGAAAATGTCTTACTATATCTTACATTTTGTTTGATTACATTTATATTCATCTCAATTTAGTTTTTTTTTGATGTCTGCAAAGAGGAACTTCCTTCCTCCTTGGGCGTGGCTAAAGAGCACCTCCTAACGCACGGCCTCGGGTATTCGGCCTCGGGTATTCGGCCTCGGGTATTCCACGAATAAATTCGTGCTCCCCAGGAGGCTTAAACCTGTGACCTGGTATATAAGTCAAAGCTTGTTTACCAGTGGGCTAACACCTCTTGGGTTTTATCTCAATTTAGTTTAATAACATTAGTTTTGTTACACTTAACCATTGTTGTTCTAACAGTAGGGAAAAAAAAAAAAAAAAAGAAAGAAAAAAGAGAAAAGAAGTCCAAATCAAATCGACAAAACAAATGCACTACCTCTAAACAAGGCAACTCTTTAATCAGAAAAAAGAAAAAAGAGAGGCATCCTCGTGGCATCACTATTCTGTCGTGGGGAAACCAGTTCCTCCCTCCCTCTATCTCTCTCTCTCTCCTCGATCTCGCTCGCCGTTGACAGCGCCGGTGCCGGTGCCGGATTTTCTCTCTCCTCGACTGGTTCGTCTTCTTCCCTTCCCCTCTCTCTCCATTACATCTCTCTGTAATTGCCTATTTCTTGATAGATCCGATCTTTATGAATGAATTCAAGTAGGAATTGTTGTTTCTTTGATCTGATTTGTTGTCATTGAGTTAGCCTTTTCAGCTGCTTTGATTGATTGATTGCTTGCGATATATTGTGACGACGGTATCAATTCAGTACATCTTGTGAGGTTTCTGCGATTGGCAGGGTTTTGCAATTTAATTAGGAGTGAATCGAAATTAGCTGAGATGTTTGATTCAGACTGTGAAGCTGAGAAGTCTTGGAATTGTGATTGTTTAGTTGTTGTTGAACTGATTGGGGTGAATGATGAAGTGTTTTGTGTGCATGTGATATTCCAATGCCCTGGATTGTTCAATTCTTGCAGCTTCTGAGTGTTTCGATTTTGTTTTGTTTTCCTGGAATGTGAATTTTGGGTCAGGTTCTTACTTATAAGGGCAGAGTCCGTGGAGGGGAGGACGGTATTGGGATTAAGGATTGAAGCAAATGGCGACTGATTATCCTGGTCGCCCGAATTTCCCTGGTCGGCCAGCGGCTACCCCGTTTGCAGCAGCACCTCCCCCTGCGACGAGTCCCTTTGGATCATCTGGTCCTATGGCTTCTAGACCAGAAGGCTCTGCTTTTAGACCTCCTCCCCCTACTTCAGCTCCCACCAGCTCAACGCCTTTCTCATCATCTGCCCCCATGGCTGGACCTCCACCTCCCACATTCAGGCCTTCCCCACCTGGTGGGTTTATTGATCCATCTACACCCGCTCCACCAGGACCACCCCCATCACATGTTACTCCTACGCCAAACCAATTTCAGCGTTTCTCGGCCCCGCAGTTCCCAGTGCCAGGTCAGGTCCCTCCTGCACGAGGCCCTCCTGTTGGCCCCCCTAATATGGCCCCACCAATCCAACGACCTGGAGTTCCCGCTGCAGCCCCACCACCAACTTTTCGGCCTCAACCTCAGTCACCTCCTGTCTCGTTGGCTTCTCCACCTCAAGGTTATGCTCCGTCTCCACCAGCATCAACTCCCCCTTATTTTTCTTCTCTTGCAAGCGGAACAGGCTACATCCCACCTCCTTCACAATTAGGCTATGCTCCGCCTCCCTCGCAACCAGGCTATGCTCCGCCTCCCTCGCAACCAGGCTATCTGCCGCCTCCCTCACAACCAAGCTATTTTCCTCCTCCGTCACAACCAGGTATGCCAGTCATGCAACAACCCCTCTCCGCTCCTCCTACAGGCTCTATGCAGGGTCTAACAGAAGATTTCAGCTCATTGGCATTGAGTACTGGTCCTGGATCCATGGATTCTGGGCTTGATTCTAATGCATTGCCAAGGCCTCTAGACGGGGATGTGGAGCCAACTGCCTTTACTGAGATGTATCCCATGAACTGTAGTCCAAGATACTTACGGCTTACTACTAGTGGTATACCAAATTCACAATCACTAGCTTCAAGGTGGCATTTACCGCTTGGATCTGTCGTCTGTCCTCTTGCCCAAGCTCCTGAAGGGGTTAGTATATTTGCTGATAATTCTAATTACAACCTTTTTCTCACGTGTTCTGATGGGTATATGCTTATTTTGGATTTCTTTCTGTTTTCTCAGGAGGAAGTGGCTGTAGTGAATTTTGGTTCGGCAGGTATAGTTCGCTGTAGAAGATGCCGTACATATATAAATCCATATGTCACATTTACAGATGGTGGAAATAAGTGGCGTTGTAACATGTGTGCTCTGCTTAATGACGGTAAGACATTAAAAAAGCAAACTTGTTCGTCTGGTTTAACTCTTTATTCTCCTATCTTATGTACTTATCGATCTACCTTCCCTGGCTCATCTTTTAAATTATTTCCTTGTATGTGACTAAGAAATGTTTTCGTGAATAATTATTGTTGCTCTTGGGTTCTCTATTGTGATAGTTTTGTGGCTGAATTCTCAATGCTAGTCAAAGTTTTATTCAAAGTTCCCCACTATTGTACATAGGGAATTACATGCAGTTATAATTTTACTATGTACAGTACTTGTATTCCAAGAGAGAGAGAGAGAGAGAGAGAGAGAAAGAGAGTATATCAGTTGCCTCAAACAATGGTGAAATTATGTTTCCAGACTTTGTTGAAAAATTGACTCTAGTGCTTTCTTAATTGCTCTTGTGCAGTCCCTAGTGACTATTTTGCTCATCTGGATGCCACTGGCAGAAGAATCGATACAGATCAACGGCCTGAGCTTAGCAAAGGTAGTGTTGAGTTTGTTGCACCAACGGAGTATATGGTGCGACCACCTATGCCGCCTCTGTACTTTTTCCTCATCGATGTGTCAGTTTCGGCAGTGAAGAGTGGTATGCTTGAGGTAAGAAGTAAAGCTGAGAGGAATAATTCTTTCCATGCATCCTATGTTGTGTTTGAATAACTTTGATTCCTATCTCTTTATTTTCTTATATGAGGTTATTATTTTCTGGTTTGCAATTGTTGGTTGTTGTGAAACTTTTCTTATGTGCAAGCTCATGTATTAATTTCCAAATGCTATAGTGAAAAAAGCGGATACATGTGATTTGGAAAGATGAAGTATATTTTTAAGACCATGAGCTGGGTATTGTGGATTTGTAATAGTCTTGCGATAGTGATATGAATATTATGCTTTGTGCTACTTACAGCCCTACATACTAGCCTCCTCATGAGCCCTAGTGATTCTTGGGTGTGGGTTAGGGATTCTTCAGGGGTATTCTCTTGTAAGTGTTTTCTTCATCTTCTTAGCCTACCACCAAAATACCCTCGTTTCCCTTTGGCCTCTTGTATCTAGAAGTCTAAGGTTTTTCTTAAAGTGTGTGCCTTTGTTAAGACTTTGGTGTTGGACAAAGGCGTGATGTGTTACAGAGGCGTTGGCCCGAATGGATACTTTCCCCTTATTGGTGTGTCATGTGTTATCAGGACGGTGAGACTTCCCCGCATCCATTCTTGCATTGCGATTTTGTGTGATCTCTTTGGCATATCGCTTTTGAGGATTATGGGGGAGTCCTTTATTTGCCCCGTGGATATTGTGCAGCATCTCGGGACTCGCTATGTTGGTTTGGGAAGGGGCAAGGAGCGTAAAGTGCTTTGGAAATGCGTGTGTATGGCACTCCTTTGGTGCCTCTGGTTGGAACATAATTCCTGCATTTTCACGGGGGTACTAGGCCGTTAAAGTTTGTTTGGGGCCGCATTGTGTACATGGTCTCTCTTTGGGCCAAGGCAGCGGGGACTTTTAAGGGGATTACCCTCACTGACATCCAATGTCATTGGGATGATTTGTAATATTTTCTTTTTTTGAGGACTCCTTGTCCTCCTAGCTTGTAAATTGTCTTTTTCATCAATACAGTCACTTCTTTCTTATCAAAAAAATAAAAATAAAAATTATGCCTTGTGCGTATTTCTTAGTTTGAGAAGCATGAAATGGATACTTGCAACTATTCTTATAGAGGTAACTGTTAAGTTTAAGGCATAAGCTTGAAGATGTTTTTGAGCTTTGCTGGATTCCCTTTCACAAAAGGAGTTGAATTATGGTGACCTTGCTCACCTCTTTACCTGTGTTATTACTGAATTCTTTGATTTTCCGTAGATGCTAATTTGCATTCATCTTGGTCAGTTTTCTAATGAGGGAGCAGTTCACAGTTTATTGGATGATCTCATGGTGTTAATAAGTGATGATTATACTGCATTCAGAATGAAGATCCAGGAACATTTTTATGTTACACTTGTGCTGTGAACTGTCTTTGCACATTATCCAATCTCCAGTGATCTAGTTCTTGCACATCTAGTCCTTGGTGCTATGCTGGAAAAAGAATTAAACTTTATTTTGTCATGCAGGTTGTAGCTCAGACAATTAAGTCTTGTCTGGATGAATTACCTGGATTCCCTAGAACACAAATAGGTTTCATAACGTTTGACAGCACCATACACTTCTATAACATGAAGGTACGTATTTCCTGTTTAAATTTGCCTGTGATGGAAGAAATTCCTATCCTGATCCTGTCCCTTTTATTGTAATTTTATTGTTGCTAATCTATGTCTTACCTTGGCCAGTCAACTTTGACGCAACCCCAAATGATGGTGGTTTCAGATGTGGATGATATATTTGTCCCTTTGCCGGATGATCTCCTTGTGAACCTCTCTGAATCAAGAAATGTGGTGGAATCATTTCTAGATAGTCTACCCTCCATGTTTCAAGATAATATGAATGTAGAATCTGCTTTTGGTCCTGCACTAAAAGCTGCATTCATGGTTATGGTGTGTAGCTTTCTTCCACTTAACTATAGTTACTTCTAAATAGAACAGCTTTCTTTTCTGTATTATGGTCACTATTTGACTACATCTAATGTCTTAGTATATATTTAAAACCATAAATTCTTTTTAACTAAAATTTTACATGTACACAGAGTCAACTTGGGGGCAAACTCTTGATTTTTCAAAATACACTTCCTTCTATTGGCGTTGGTCGGTTGAGATTACGTGGTGATGATCTTCGAGTCTATGGAACTGATAAGGAACATTCACTAAGAGTGGCTGAAGATCCATTCTATAAGCAAATGGCTGCTGATTTTACAAAGTACCAGATAGGAGTTAATGTGTATGCATTTAGTGACAAGTATACAGATATAGCTTCATTTGGTACCCATCTTTCTCTGACCTTCTTTACTTTTATAGTTATGGCATCCAGTGTAATTCTGTTTTGTGCTCTTATTGGAGGAAAACTGAAAAGTGTCAACTAAAAGGGTTTTGAAGAGTTATGTACCATGTACAGGTCTGGTGGTTTTTTCATTCCACCTATATGTGCTCTTTTGAAACAAAACTTCTAAAAACTTGAGGTGGAAAGTTAAGTATATTGGTCCTACTTGCTTAATTGTTAAATGTTGTTACCTAATTTTGAAATGCCAATTTTGTTCAACTAAATCAGGAGTTACATGAAAAGTAGAAGGATATTGAACATTTTATGGAGATATAAGAGGAAGTCTAGAAATCAACTCACTTATTCAACTTGATCATTAATCGTACCCCATTGGTTTGGGACAATTGACCAAAAAATAGCCATTTAGGTGGTGGTTGGTCCCATTCAGTGACATCAGTGTGATGTAAGTTTTATGTCTTTTCCTTTGAAATGAGGGGATATAATTAATTCATCGTAGAGGCAGTTCATTCACCATAGAGGCACACATCTGAAGGTATTGCATGAAAAGTCTCATCAGGCTCCTATTTAGGTGTGCTTAATAAGACAAAATATATGGGATTATAACTAGAACATGACTACTGGGTTATGCTCTTCTTCCAGCCACCTTGAAGTTGACTTGAACTACTTATAGGGACAATAACTTGTAACTTGTAACTTGCTCTTTTTTTCTTTTTCTTCTTTTTTTAATGCCTTCCTTCATTCTCTTCTCATGGATCATAATTTCGATCATCATTAATAATTCAATTTCCAACTTTACTTTTTGCTTACTATTACATGTACAGAGGAAAAAGCCTAATATGTTTCTTCCATGTTTGTCATGTTGTATCCACGAAATGGACATGTGACGTGGCACCTCTCCAGGTGTCTGGTTCTGTTCCTGTTTGTCTATATTTAGGATTCCTAAGCAGGTGGGAGGTTGGAGAGGATCATGCGAGACTTCCTTTGGTCGGGTACGGGTGAGATGACTAGGGATCACTTTGTGGCCTGGGGCAGTGTCGGTAAGTCTAAGGAAATGGGGGACTTGGTCTTGATAATTTTGTGTTTAAACATTTCCCTAGCTGGTAAGTGGCTTTGGCGTTTCCCCTTGGAATCTAATTCTCTCTAGCACAAGGTCATTCAGAGCAGATATAGTCTTCTATAAAACGGACTTGCTGGGGTAACTTTTGCTAGTCCCTGGAAGTTTATCTCAGAGATTTACCCTTCTTTCATCCCTTTGGCCACCTTTAAAATTGGCCTAGGGAATAGGGTTAGGTTTTGGGAGGACTCTTGGCGAGGTGAGGTTCCCTTCTCAGTTTCTTTCCCTCGTCTTTATAGTCTCTCTGCTCTCCATCACATGCCCATTATTCACTTCTACACAGTTCTCGAGTCCTCACTCTCGTGGAACTTTTATTTCACGAATCATGAGAGGTGTCCTTGGGGGGGAGTTGGATAAGCTTTCTGAGCTTCTTCCGCTGCTCGTCTCCTTCTGTTATTCCTGTAGGTCAGATTCTAGGGTGTGGGATCTAACAAATACAACGATTTTTTCATGTAAGTTTTTGTTCCAGCATTTGACTTCTAATCCGGGTGAGCCTTCCTTTCCTCTAAATTCTATAATTTGGGGTGCCAAAGTACCACTTAAGGTGCGTGCTTTCCTATGGACTGGAGTGCTTAATAGAGTTAACACCAACAATATGAGGCAGAGGAGGAAATTGTACAAGCTGTTGTCACCTGATGTTTGTGTGCTGTGTTATCGGAGACAAATGAGCACCTCTTTCTGCATTGCCCCTATACTTGGTAGGTGTGGCAGCACCTTTTTGGTATCTTTGGGGAATATTGGGTCTGCACACCTGATTTGTTGTAGATGTTCTAGAGTAGATTCAGAGGATTTGGGGTGCGGAAGGAGGAGAAGGTGCTTCTGCATTGTGCTATGTTTACCCTGGTTTGGTGTATTTGGCTGGAGAGGAATAACCGGGTGTTTCGGGCTGTGGATTCTATCTGGGATAAGATAGTTTCTATGGCTTCCTTGTGGGTTTTTGCCAATAGGATTTTTCCTGGAGTCCTTTTGATTGATGTAAAGAGGGATTGGAGGGCCGTGTTATACTGATCTTACTCTTACTATAGTAAGGATAACAAATTAATTAATAATCAATACTCCCTCTGCCCCACTATTACGTTTACAAACCACATTTTATTTTGTGCCACTATTACGTTTACAAATAAATTGTCCTACATACCCCTCCACTATCTTTACATCTTAATAAAATGATTCCCCCACTACCTACCCCATATAAATCTCCCCCCTACTTTCTCATACTCCCATATTAGAAAACCAATAAACAAATACCCACTCACATTATAATACTCATTAATTTCAAGGGCAAAAGTGAAACAATTAACCCAAACAATTTCTCCTTAAACTCCGTTTCAAAATTGGTTTGACAGCGTAATTACGGGATGGAGGGAGTAATATTAATCATTTGTTGTTTTTGAGGCTCCTCAAAATAACCATTGTCCTTGTGAAGAGGTGTGTGTATAATGTATGTATGTATGTATGTATTCTCTTCTATATCTCTAGTTGTTTGCAAGTTAATACCTTCTTTTGACTTCCATATTGAAATGTTGTATTGAGGAGGAAATCAGCTTCATTGACATGATGCGCCTGGGATCTAATTGCCCTACTTTCTGCAGGAACTCTCTCAAAATATACCGGTGGCCAAGTTTACTACTATCCTAATTTTCACTCTTCAACTCAGGGAGAGAAGTTGAGGCATGAATTGGCTAGAGATCTTACTAGAGAAACTGCCTGGGAGGCTGTTATGCGCATTAGATGTGGAAAAGGTTGGTCTATATTTTATATGTTGGCAATTGTTTGTTTTGTACTTCATTAATTTTATTTTATTTTATTTTTTTTGGATTGGTGGTCTAACTTTATAATGAAACCTTGATTGCAGGTGTGAGATTCAATTCTTATCATGGAAACTTCATGCTGAGGTCCACCGATTTGCTAGCGCTTCCAGCTGTTGACTGTGATAAAGCTTATGCCATGCAGTTATGCCTGGAAGAGACATTACTGACTAGTCAGACTGTGTACTTCCAGGTCGCATTATTGTATCCTCAATCCAACGATCATTAGTTGGAAAATTTTGTTGGTGGTAGAGTTATGCAGTTCAAGATTAACCTCCAGTCTCCATCAAGCCAGGAGTTTTTCTTTTGTGTTATCATTTACTTGAAAAATATGTTCTTCATGATCTATATCTTGCTGGGTTCAGGGGTATGGGAAGAAGGGTTCAATTTTCCTTGACAATCTATAGGTACACTGCTTCATGTGGAGAAAGACGCATTAGAGTACACACGGCTGCTGCACCAGTGGTTGCTGATCTCGGAGAGATGTATCGCCAAGCTGATACTGGTGCCATAGTTTCGGTCCTTGGCCGTCTAGGTACAGTGAATAGTTTTTGCTACTTGCATGATCTGTGAATGTTGGTGTCCAAGTTAGATTTAATTCTTCATTTATGACTTTGTAAACATGAAATTTGTCACAGCAATCGAGAAAACTTCATCCAGTAAGCTTGAGGATGCACGAAGTTATTTGCAGATGAGGATTGTTAAATCCCTCAGAGAGTATCGAAATCTCTATGCTGTACAGCATCGGTTGGCTGGCAGGCTGATCTATCCAGAATCATTGAAGTATTTGCCTTTGTATGGATTAGCACTTTGTAAGTCAACACCTCTTCGTGGAGGTTATGCAGATGCTCAGCTAGATGAACGCTGTGCTGTTGGGTCTACAATGATGACTTTGCCCGTTAAAAGTTTGTTAAAACTCTTGTATCCCAGCTTGATTCGTATAGATGAGTTTCTACTACAGGTATTTTCAAACTTCGTCTGAACCTGCAGTATTTTATCATTTGGTCTATGTCTGAGTTATATGTACGTGTTATATATCCATAGGCATCATCAGATCTCAAGGATGTTGAAAAGAGACTACCCTTAACAGCAGAGAGCTTAGACTCCAGAGGTCTTTATATCTTCGATGATGGTTTCCGCTTTGTCATTTGGATTGGCAGAATGCTCTTACCGGATGTAGCTAGAAGTTTGAATCTGGCTTCCGATCTATCAGAGGTACGTCCTCTCTTTATCTTAATTATTGTCATGTTGAAGCAAGTAAAGTGTGCTTTGCCAGTGTTTTAAGGATTCAAGGATCTTCGTCCGCTATTGATGTTAAAAATAATGCATAATGGGACGGTAGGAGCAAAATGAATTTGATCAATTCCTTTCGTAACCTACAGTTGTTTGGAAGATATTATTCTTCTAACAAATTGTATTTGTGTCTCCAGACTCCTTAATGTAAGATGTTTTTCCCCCTACCTTTTTTGGTCTAGCTTGTTCTCATACAATACAACCAACAACCGTGGTGGTCCAATTTCTTTCTATTTTGCACAACTATGTAGTGGTACAACAGGTAACAAGTGGTAGCTAATGGTAACAAGTAACAACAGGCTTTACTGTAAGCTTTTTAGCAAGTAGCAATATATGAAATAAAGTTGATCAGAAATACATCAAACTACGGTTTGTTGAATATTAGGGTTAGATATCACCAGGATTAGTCCTGTTAATCAAGTTTTGTTGTGTTTTGTGCTGTATAGTCAGCTCCATCATGTATTAGATATGAGTGCAGCTTGTTTAAAATACAGAATAGTATGGATAAGAGATAGAAAAGATATGAGTTATAGATTGTATGAGATCTTTTAGGGTCACTGGAGGTGTTCTTGACCGTTAACTTCAAGGCTGTTGGATTAGTCCGGCGAATCTCGGACACCCGTGATATCAAAAAAGAAAAGACAAGAAGATTGTATAGGGGCTTGTTGAGCTTTTAAGATTTACTAGGTTAAAATGACTACCTGTGACCCACCTACTCCTACCATCTAAAGTTCTACTCATTTGGTGTTCAGTGTTCACCCTAAGGACTTACATAGACCCGGATGTTGGTTTATACCCATTTGAAACTGAGTGTTTATGAATGGATAGGGTATGGATGAAGGTTGCCACATTTAAGTAGTTGGACAGGTTTTCCAGTACCACCAACAAAACCACCAAATCTGTATCTGTCATGTTTTGTCCTACTCTGCCATCAAAAAGAAGCGTTTGGAATTATTCTGTCAGGTTTTCACCAAGTACTGCTTGCTGTCCCAAAGAAAAATACCAATCTAATCATGCTAGAAATATAGCTCTGCTCCTTTATCCCCCAACCCTGTCTAAGCGTTGTCAATTGAGAACATGTGCTTTCGGATACTTGTGATGCGTCGTTGTACTCTCAATAGTCATTTATTGATCAAATTGAGTACTTATTGTTGCTTTCTTTTACCATAGTCATTCATTGCCAATGTTGCTTGTCCAGGGAAATGTTCTTAATGTTGTTTAGGAATTGTATTTCGAAATTTGGAATTTTGGATCTGACTCGAGTTTGTAGCCTTTACACCTAGTTGATAATACATTAGAATTCATAGGCCAAGGAAGGAAAGAAAGGAGAGAATGGATTTCAAATGCCAATGTGATTGGGTGTCATTTGAAATCCTCTACTTTTTTGAGCTTTTGTTAAAGGCCAGATTTGGCTCAACTCCAAGTCCATAAGTATCTTAGTCACTCGTGTATAAATATCTCAAATCCGAATTTCAAATTCAAGTTCCCAAACAAACACTAATGTAATTTGCTGATGAAGTTAATTGGTGTGGATTTACATCAGATAATTACATCTTTTTGGAGCTGCAGATAATCTTTGTATAATATATTGCTGATCAGATAATTCTGACTACTTCTACTATCATCTAAATAAGTAGTGCAGTGTATCAAAATGTGATTGTTAGCGCTGCTTGGACCTGTATTTTGTTGGTGGTGGTGGTTTGTTTTGCGTCTTGGAATGAAGATTTTGCCTCATGAATTGGTATCTGATTGTTCTTCCTTCACTTGCTTAATGAACTCACAGAATGTCTGTGTGCTGTTTGTTTTGGTTTCTGGAATAGCAGGTCAAACTCTTTGAAAGTGATAATGAAATGTCAAGAAAGCTTATGAAACTACTTAATAAGCTGAGGGAAAGTAACCCTGCATACTATCAGCTTTGTCATCTCGTAAGACAAGGAGAACAACCCAGAGAAGGGTACTATCTGCTAGCAAACCTTATTGACGATCAAACGGGGGGTATAAGTGGCTATGTTGATTGGATCATGCAAATCCATAGGCAGGTCCAGCAAAATGCATAATAAGCTGGCATTTAAGGTATGCTCATTTTTAGTTCACATTTGCTTGCATATATCCTGTAGGGCCAGTTCAGCAGTTCTTTTCTCTTTTGATTCCAGTCAAGCTTCTTCAAGCCCCCTCTTTACTATCTAATCGAGTTATGTGCATCTTATCTGGTAATGCTTGGTTAAATTCATATAGTGCTGGGTAATGTTTTGAGGGGCAAGCAGTTATTGCAATCAGTTAAACTGTGCAGCAAGGCTCATATCAAATTCGACATCTGTTGATATAACTGAATATTAATTTTCGTTGTATCTTGAAATATAAAACTGAACGTGTTTGTCATCAATGTTTGATCCACCAGCTTTCATGCTATCATTTCACATCTTTTGGCAGGTTGGCCCTCCACTTTTCTAAGAATTTGCTGGACATGTCAGCCATGAATATTTGATCCGCTAGCCTGCTGGTCATTATTACTTAATGGCAGCTTGTATGGTGCCCAAATGTGTCTCAGGTTGGGTCACTGAGGCTTTTGGCTTGGAAAATTGTTAACCATGATCCAGTGTTGGATTTCGAGTTGACCTAATAGATTAAGAGCCTTTTCTATTTCTATTATGACTGCATATTGTGCTTCTATTTGTCCAACACTAGATTCATATCAAATGATACTAACTACTCGTCGCATTGGGCCAAGGGCTCTTAAACGTATCTTATGGATATATTGCTATCATAACTGCTTTGTTACAAACAGGCAATTTCGTTTACTCTCAGAATCCGTTCATTTCAACTAAATGGTGTTGAATTGAATGAATATTAACATTTGGAGGAAATAGTAAGCTGTAGAACTGAATTGAATTGAATGCAATATAGCAATATGGATACAGTGAAATGAAGAAGGCCTGAATGGGTGGTTGCAGGCCAGATTCGATGTTACTTCTGGATTATATGGTTGATCAATCCTAGCCTGCTGCATTGGTTCATCCTGGAATTTTCATGATTGATATTGAACAATGCAACTAATTTCATCTGATTTTGCCAGACGCGAGTGCTGGGGCACTATTGTATTTACTTAAGGGCTTTGCATTGTCTTGCAGGAATTAAAAGTCTTTTGTCAGTGAACAAAATTGCTTCAGCCCTCAAGAGGACCAAAATCTCTCTCCTCTCTCCTGTTGAGCATCATGGTCAGTATGGGCTCTGCCACACATTCCTCTGAAGAACACTATGCAGACATGTTAGCCCCTCAAAATGAGGTTGTGAAGTTGAAGGTTTGCTCATGAGTTGAACGTGATCGCGGGCTGCAAATTAGTGGACAAATTCTTTTTTGAATTTTTGATCCTCCTTGGATGAAAATTAGGGGAGATGTAATTTTAGCAAGATCATATGTTGTTTTTGAGTTCACATTTTGTTAGTGAAATTTTCCTTCTCTTGTTTTTAGGTGTTTTTTTTTTCTTTTGAATATATTATGTACTTTTTCCTTCAGCCTCACCTTGTTTAGAGGGTGCTGTGACATAGGCCAAGAAGTGAATCCGTTCCCCTCCTTTTTTGCCTTTTTTGTTAAGAGTGTTGTGACATAGGCTAAGAAATAAGTTGCCTTTTAAATTTTAGTTGATTAATTATTTATGTAGTTGGTTGTGCTGAGGCGTTTATTTTTTTTTACAGTACAACTTTGTAAGGTACTCCCTCCGTCTCAATAGGTTCGTTACATTGGGTTTTTTACGGTCTCCAATGCAACACTTTGACCGTGAATAATTGTAATTATATACAAGATGATATTATGAAAGTACTACATAACATGAATCTAATGTACGTAGTTTTGCTTTGTAAGTCTTTATACATTTTCATGAATTAATGGTCAATTTTTTCTTTTATCTTTGACCATAAAAGGTCCAACGGATGAACCTATTGAGACAAAGGGAGTATGTCATAGCCTTGACTACATTATCTGACAGGAGATTTTCTTCAGGTTTTATGCATTTGTTAAGCTAGAGGATAATGTTATTTTCAAAAACTTTTCTGGGTATGCATCAGATTGACTTTGAGGCTCATCTTGGAAGCGGCTCAACTATATCCTATTGTTTCATTACAGCTGAGGGTAGAAGAATAAAGGAAAAGCATGTCAAAGCTTAATGACACGAGAGAAGCAAACATGCTAGGTTGTCATGGCAACTGAATCGCGTTGAATTGAACTGAACTGAAGTAAAGTAAATGAGATTTGCATGTATAATAATGTGTGAGAGTAAGTTGTAATACTGAAATGAACTGAATTGAATGTAGTATAGGAACTGCGAAATGAATTTAGCGCATTGACAGATTCCACTCATAAACGGAAAGCGGAATCATAGAAGATAGAAAGCCTAATATGTTTTGAACACGTGTGGTGTGAGTGTAAACAATTGTCCAAATGCTGTCTAGACAATGTGTCAAATTCACAAGTTTCCAAGAGTTCACATAGAAAGCTTAGTAGAAACCAACTATATGCTCGATTTTTCATTGTTAAAAAGATAATGTACATCTAAATTGCACAGACAGTATAATTTGAAAGGAAACCACAAAAACATAAAGATATTAATAAGCTTTCACTATGAGTCAAAAGAGAGGAGGAATATTTCATCTAAGCTCAACTTGAACGTAAAAACTTCAAAGGCAAGGTTGTAAATACAACATATAATCAGCTTATTCCTATTGACCAATTAAGAAGCATGATACAAATTATAGCCATGAAGATGCAGAAAACATACTGCTGCAATAATGAGTTAAACAAGCAAAGTAGTAGTTCAGGTCGTATCCAAAGAATGAAGATAAATACATTTGTTTGCAGCAGAACCAAAATCTGCCTTCATAAGTTATCTTCATTGGAAGATTAACGCACATACAATATTTCATCGAGATAAACTAATACAGCAATGAGGTTCGTTGAACAGCCCTACTGAAGTTCTAGGAGAATATGGAGCAGTCATCTACTCCCAGTTAAATGCAAGCTTCATTCCTTGAAAATCTCCGTGATATCATTGCAAATACCACGAATGCAATTCACCATCAGACAAGGTGAGTAGGTTAAGATTTAAGAAGGCAGAACTTAGTATCAAATTTCCCAACTGCTAGTTGCCTCTGGTTATGAAGCGGAGGACAATGACACTAAAGAAGATCATTACTTTTCGTTGTTCATGTTGTCGTTCTGCAGGTACTTTAAAACACCATATACAACTGTTCCAGCAACAAACAGGCCCACTGTTGGTGTAAATGATGGGTAGAGAAACTTTACAAAGAACTTATCCCACTTTTCTGGCAGAAAGCCTGTTGTAGAAAAAAAGGAAAGAAAGACAATCAACGATTGAGGCAGTAAAAGGTCTAAACTTTGACATTCCTCATTGCATAAGAAGAACCAGATTACTGGTAATTGTAGTGACTGCTTTATATAATTACTTGTATGTGAAGTGTTCATCCATGGAAAATACGATTATAACGAAAGAGAAACCACCCAGCAACAAACTGCCTAAAATATAAACAGGGAAACATCACAATCTAGTTGAATTTTTCTTGATTGAAATGATGAGAGTATGAAGAGGATATGTTAAAAACACCTATGACATATCAATTAAAAGCATCTATCGTGTAGTGGCATGCCCACTAGATGCAATAGATCGGTGCAAGGGTTCCTCAAATTGTCGGTCATTATTGTTATTTTCTTCCCTCCAAATTTCTTATCAGGCGACATGGTTCTTTGTATGTTTATGTGATTTTGAAAGAGGAGATAAGAAAAACTAAACCTTTGGGCTTTGGCATAAGATCATCTCCTCATGACATCACAGGAAACAAAACAAGAGTTTCAACCTATCGTCAGTGATACTGATATTTGTACAATGTTCAGTAATTCTTTGATCTTGCTGACACTGTAGGATCTAATATTGATCACCATAATAACATTGGATAAATTGATTACAGTGCAATATCAGTTGCAGCTAGTTAGTGTCATGGAGAGGATGTACTTAATACAATTCAATTGCAAACTTCCACCAGTTCCTATTTCTATCTTACATCAGTGCATGCCATCAAAATCTATCATTAAACTCAACCATAGCTACAAAATTGAGAAATTAAATGGAAATTCCAACACTCAGCAATTTGCAATTTGCTTGTCTATCCCCACAAAATTTCACACTCCATTAGAGAAACTTGTCAAATTAACTATCAAAACTTAAATCAAGATTCCAACCATCCATTCCCATTTCGAACTACATGCCACAAATTACTCTACATAACAAGTAGAATTAGATGAAACCCAGAAAAGTATATCCATACCTGAGGCAGAAAGAGCAAGGCCTTCAACAAGAATGACACCACCAAGGACTGCCCAAGTGAGCAAAAAGGCGGACTCACTCAGGCTCTGTTCATCCTTAGTCTCCACCTCTCCTTTCTTATCCAAAAAAGCGGGCTTTTCCACAGGAGACCGTCGTATGATTGAAGCTCTCTCTCTCCTCCCCTTCTTCTTCCCGGGTGCTGGGCTTGCATTCGATTTGGGTAATTGGGTTGACCCGGACCCGAAACCCTGGCCTGGTGAAATGGGTTTTTGTGAAGGAGGTTCTTCAATGGTGGGTTTTGAGGATTGAGAAGAAGAAGATGATGATGATGTTGAATCTTGACAGATTATGGTGAATTTGAGTCTGGTGGGTAGGTAAGAGAGAGATTTGTAGAGATGGGGATGAGGTTTATTGGTGATGAAAGAGGATTGAAGGTGAAGCAGTGCCATTGTTTATTGATTAGTTACTTCTGTTACTCTGCTGTGGAGTGGCCCAAATATCTTCTTCCTTTTTTTCTTTTTTCTTTTTTTTTCTCTTTTCCTTTTCCTTGGTTCAATTTTTTTTTTTTTTTTTTTTCTTGGAAATAGTTATAGAATGAAGCCAGATGTAGTGTGAGCCGTGACCGGTGAGGGGTGTTAGTAAGTGATGGTCCTACAAGGAAATTTCCAATTTCAAGCAACGATCTACAGTTCTACACTCCTAGACGAGGGCATCATACTTATTCTTTTCACATTCACTCTTTACCAACTAGACTAAAACTCGTGTTCAACAATATCAACAACATTACCCCGGTGCCTGCTGTAAGAACAGATAGGTTGGTTCTGTTTGACCCTTGGACCAAAACTCTTGAATTTGATTTAACTACTATAATACTCATCCCCATATGGCCATATCCTTGGTGATATATAGCACAATATAAAGACAAGCAATTTGACCTTGATAATTATGGATACACTCCAATTAATTTAGGGAAATAGTATGTCCATATATGAACCAGTTTATAAAGCGTCCAGGTCTTAGGAAACAGTAGATAACAATAACATTTTCTCTTATTCGATTTCAAACAAACACGTGTCAAGAGGGGAAATTTTTTTATGTTCAAGTTTCTTGGTTTTAAAAATCATAGAGTGCTTTATTCATGTCAGAATGGGTGATTTCAACTTGCATAAGATTTTGCATTAAGAAAAAAATACTAGGAGTTGGCGCCACAGCGCCGACTTGACCAGGAGCGAACCGAGTCCACTCAGTACTGACTACAATCTCTCTCTCTCTCTCTGCAACAAAATCAGCCATTGTTGTTTCTCCTCCACAAACTCCTCTCTTTTCCCCTCTCTCTCTCTCTAAAATATGTGACTTTCCTTCATCCCCCTTTCACTGTCGTCAATCTATGGATAAATCCCTCAACCCCTCTTTCTCCTTTCCTTTCTCTTTCTCTCTCTTCCCCAACAATGGCGCTTCTCACTGCACCTCGCTTTCTCTCTCTACCTACCACTCTCACTCTCACTCTCACTCCCACTCCCGCTTCCACCCTCGCTCTCCTCCGAACACCACCTCCTCGATTCTACCCCTCATGCTCCCTCTCTCTCTCCTCTACTGCAAACACCAATGGTGCAGAAACTAGCGACAGCAATGGCGGTGCCGCCGTTCTGTGGTTCAAGCACGATCTTCGACTCGACGATCACCCGGGCCTTGTCGCCGCCGCCAAGCACCATCCTGTTGTCGTCCCTGTTTACGTCTTCGATCGCCGAATTCTTTCCCGTTAAGTCTACTCTTCTCTCTCTCTTTCTCTCTAAAAGATACACACATTCTCTTGCTCAATTTGTGGTAGTGTGATATTTGTGCATTTTAGGGTTGTGTTGCTCGAAAACTTCTTGGGGTCGATTTTGGTGGTTATTGCCCTAATTTAAGTTTTTTGTACTAGTAATTTGAAATGGGTGGTAAAAGTATGATCAGGGTGCTTTATGATGGAAATATGTAGCACTAGAGCAAAATGTTGGAAGATTATTTCTATGAACCCGATTTTTCCAAAGGTGGCAATGTTCATAGGGACTGCATTTCTTCACTAGTAATTTGTAATAAAAACTCTACCACAGGTCCACAATGAAAGAACTACTGTGGTAATTAATCACGTTATGCAGATTTATGAACAATTCAGATTTGTCTTCTTCAAATTCATAAGTATTGGATGTTCAAACCTGTTATCATAGTTGTGTTTCGGTGGGAATAGGCAATAGAACGAACATCATGGATGATTGGGCAGTTATCGATAACAAGCTGAAATTTTGTAGATGAACTGTGTCTTCTTTTTCTTTTCAAAATTAGAATAATTTGTACTCATATGTTCTACAGTTTTCTTATAAATTTGACACCTTTAGCTTAATGGTCTAGTTTGAGAGCTGCAGCAATTTTAAACATATACAGAATCGGTGTGACTTTAGTGTTAGTGGAATGAGCTTACTTTCTGCTGCATTTGAAGAACAACTAGTGGATTAGAATCTAACTCATCATTAGAATATGGATGCACCCTCACTTTTTTTCATGCTGCTGCTAATATGTTGTGTTTGACAATTTCATCTGAAAGCTGACATTGTCACGGAGTCGAAAAGCTACTGCATTTATGGTTATACTGGTGCTTCCTTTAACACACTGGCTTTGGCTGACATAAGCAAACATCATTTCATAAAGAATCTTCCTATAATAACAACACACAAGGATGGAGGAAGTGAAACTAATATCACAAACGGAACTGGATTTGCCTTTAACAAAATTTTAGCTTCAGGCTGATTTATTGAACTCTTCTACGCTTCTTATTTGTTGTAAAGAGGTTTCTAGTCAATGCGTTCCCTATTAATGGTCTAATGAATTTAAAACAACTTTCTGTAATCTGGACCCCCCTTGCCTTGCCTTGCCTTGGGCAGAAACCTTGTGAGAGGCACTGGGGTAGTGAGATTGTATGTATACATGCATTCTGAATTTGTCATGGATCTTTAACCATGTTATCTAAAGATTCTAACTAGCCATCTATAAAAGCTTTTTGCTGGTGCAGACCACAGCTTGAATGTAAACTATCTTATGCTACCATTTTTCCATGACATAAGCCTGTTTTTAGTTGACCTCAATATACCGTACTGCAGGTTTATCTCATGAACTACTAGAACTACTTCTTCTTGCTGTCGATGATCTAAGAAGGTTACTGAAGAAGCAGGGTGCCAATTTGATGATCAAGTTTGGGCATGTGGAAGACATTCTGCAGGGACTGGTGAAAGAGGTTGTTACACATTAGGTATACTTACTGTGATATTTAGTTGTCAGTATGTGAAGAGAACATTGAGCTTCATGAACTCACTTTGTGATCCTTCATCGATGAGGACTTGAACAGGTTAAAGCAACCAATATTTTTGTGGAAGAGGAGGTAGAATATGACCTGTGTTCACTGATTGATGCTGTTAAAGAGACCTTAGCAGCAGATACTTTTCTGGAGAGGAAACCCAAGGTTACATCGTGGCGGACTCCATTTTATGACTTTGAGGTATTTGTGATTGTCTTGGCTTTATTACTACATTGTGTTATCTATGTCTGACTTGTCTTTATGGTGTTTAGGAATTGGATGACTTGTCTGTCGTTTATAAAGACTTGAAGAAGCCTCGAATCGATGATATTTCACTGCTTGGTACTCCAGCGTTACCTAGTTGTGATCTGGAATTAGATTGGGGTAAGTTTCCTTGTATTATTAAGTGTTTTGCATCTTATTCTACCGTAAAATTTAAGCTGTAAATTTTGTGTCTAGTGCTTAATGGTCATGGCAAATGCAAATGTACGTGTAACAGGCAATCTTCCCACGATGGATGACATAGGAAAATTCATGGACTCTCACTCAAATAAAGGAAAAGAAAAATGGTTTTCAATCAAAAACGCTTCGGCTGAAGCTGTTTTCAGGGAGGACCACATGAAGCTGATTGAGTCGCGTAATCCTGTGGTTGGGGAAATGAGGTTATCAAAATCAGGAAGCAACAGCCAAAATCCCAACCAAACTCAGAGGAGAAGGGCTAAAAGTTCTGCTTTTTGTACAAGTAAAGGAAACATAGTTGCTGGTGGGACAGAAGCTGTATTGGATGCTTTGGCTGCATATTTGAGATATCTAGAAGGAACAGCACGAGATGACTGGCAAGAGTAAGTTTTTCTTTAGAATCTTTTCTATATTGGGTTGTAAGTCCTTACTTTTAGACATATAGCAGATTCCCACTCAACTCTAATCTGTTCTGTGTAACATACGAAGTGAAGGATATTTTATGGTTCCTGTCAATTTCTTTGACAAAAGCAGTTATGAGATGGCACAGATGTTCAAAATTGGTGTTTTACTGATAAAGTCTCGAAGGCTCTTATCAAAAGTATGTTTAGGAACTTGAAAATGTGAGGAAGGCACGCTGCCATTTACAGGCAGGAAGCTGATTTTAATTTTGAGAGGCGCTTTTCTGGAGCATTGAGCACTTAACTTATGCATGCCACCTAAGAGTAAAGAAGGGATGCCCTTTGAAGTCTGCTCATTGTATTAAAGTACATACACGGAAGTTATTTGTTAAAAGGCAGTAACCTGTGCTTCCCTTATTGACACTATCAGCCCTGCATGGATTTTGTTAATTTATTGTAACCTGCTCTGGTGTCAGGGTCCATAGAAGGTTACAAGAGACTGAAGTCAGAAATGGAGCTTCATTTGGAGCACTTTTTGGATCTGCTTTGCAGCTTGGCATTATATCCAGAAGGAGAGTGTATTATGAGGCTATAAAATATGAAAAAGAACGCAATGCAGGATTTCTTTCTCCATTTGGGTATTCAACAGCCACCGTTGCTGCAGCCATTGATACAGTATGCTCGATGGAGGTATTGGGAAAATGATGCTATGCAAATGTTTTGGTGATTGAGTAAAATGCTCTCTATACCTACATTCAGCTAATACTTCTTTATGTTTGTGGCAGTGGTATTGGCTTCTGGGTATAAAGAGTCAATTGCAGAAGGAAGAACCATACACTAACAGGTTATGGAGATGGAAAGGTCATCTGATTCAGGTATCAGTTTATTTAGACATTAATGGTAGCCATTATTAGAAGGAAAGAAACGACTCTATATTACCTGTATACTAGAGAAGGCCCACAAAGTTTTGCTTTCACTAAAGGCCATGGACAAGACCACCCTTGTTGCACCAACTCTTTTTTTTTTTTCTTTGGGGAGGGCAATAGGACATGCTGGTCTGCAGATTTTAGAGGATGATTTGCCTAAAGGGCTGGGACTGTCCATTGTGTTGGCTAGAGAGTTTCCTTTCCTTCATCTGATTTTCTGCAGATCCTTTTCCCTTTTCCTCAGTGGACATATCTTAACCATATGGCGTACTCCCATAATCTATTGTGTTCTTTTGTAGTATCTCAACTCTCAACATTAACCTTGCTAAAAAAAAAATTCTTTTCCCTTTTCATCTTGGGGTTTTGCTCATCCACTTCGGGCTGGAATGTTCACAGGCACTAGCTTTCTAATGTGGTTTGGTTTTGAGTTAATTGACTTTTTCCATTGCCATTTTGGATGTCTGCTCAAACTCTGAAGGCTCTCCCGTTTTTCAGCTAGATGGCAAAGACTTGATTTAGCGACTCACTGCACCTTTTATAGCTAGCAAAAGTCAAAATATTGTTTCTCTTCTACTGCATATTGTCCTGTCATAGACATGTGTTTTTCCGAATCCAGTTGTGTAACCATGAGATGTGTAACCAGCCTAATTTGTTTACATCTTTGTAGCTTCTATTGAAATACCCATTTTGTTTTCCAGTACACAGTTGTTGGCTCTGAAGGACCTGCTGTTCTTCTTGTCCATGGATTTGGGGCTTTCTATGAGCATTACCGCGACAATTTGCATGATATAGCTGATCATGGAAATCGAGTTTGGGGTGTCACACTTTTAGGGTTTGGCAAGTCTGAAAAGCCAAATATTATATACAGTGAGCTGATGTGGGCTGAATTATTGCGTGACTTCATCATTGAGGTTGTGGGTGAGCCAGCTCATCTGGTTGGGAATTCAATTGGCGGTGGGTTCACTTTGCATTTCTGCCCAATATGTCCAACATTTTGAATCAACTGATATGCTCTACTTGTCAGTAAATTAACTTTTTTACTAGCGCTGATGTTTCTGAATGCCAGGATACTTCATTTCTATTGTTGGTGGTCTTTGGCCTTCTTTGGTCAAGTCTATTATTCTTTTGAACTCTGCTGGAGATGTTGTCCCAAGATATTCCTCTCTTCTCTTCTCCAAAGTAAGGAAGCTAGTAGTGTTGGAATTGTCTGAATTATTAGTTTGTTCATTGTCCAATTCACATGCCTGCTTTTGGAGAGGCCTGTTCCAATATCTATTTCTGCAATCAATGCAACTTTATTGCCTGATTTCCATTTTAGGAAAGGCAAATTTCTGGTGCTGCTTGGTTGGGTGCTAGAGCTCTTCTGCAATACTTGAGATTGAGCACGGGAAGCCTTGTTAAGAACTGCTATCCAACTGTAAGTGCGCCTGCTATGCCTGACCTGTTTTTAAAGTTTTGTATGTTATTGACGACTATTCTATTCCTCATATTTCTTACGGCATGTTTCCCCTTGAAGCGGCCAGAAAGAGCTGATGATTGGCTCATCAATGAAATGCTAAGAGCTGTATCCTTTCCATTAACAATAATATATGTTCAACTACATACACACTTAATTATTTGGCTTTACAGAAGTGCATATTATTCCAACGTTGTTAACCTTGACAATTACTGAAGTCCTATGATCCCGGTTCAGCAGAGGTCGTGGAAAGTGTCTTCAGCTTCAATTTGTCAATTCCCCTCAATCATCTTTTTAGCAGATTGAAAGACAAAGTTCTGATTATTCAGGTAACCTGCTGTGTAGGTGGCACGTAATTAAAAATTAGTGGCAGTTTGTCCTATTTGTCTAATTAATGCTTTATTTTTCTCTAGGGAATGAAAGATCCAATAGCTGATTCTACTTCAAAGTTGGCAATGCTAAGAGAGCATTGTACTGGGCTTGAAATCAAAGAGATCGATGCTGGTAAATAACACTCTCTCTCAGTATCTTAAATAGTGCTGGTAAATATTAGCTAAATATGACAGTGTTTTAAATATTGTAGGCCATTGCCCTCATGATGAGCGTCCAGAAATAGTCAATCCCAATATCTGTGAATGGATAGTAAGAATTGAGAATGGAATTCGAAGTGATAGCCTTGGCTCATCACTCAGTTTACCTTACAAATTACAAAGCTGAGTATGGAAAAACAATTGTATTCCTTTATTGGTACCAAATCTATCATAAAGTTATTTGACACCTGCTCGGTGCTTCAGGGACCCTCTTCCATTCTTGACGTTCTCTGATGTCGTTGGTGCCACAATTGTATATCTGTTACTGTTATGCGTGTGCAATAACCAAAGTAATATTCTGGTAGTGGTAATATGCCCCATGGGCCGACACTTTTCAAATATTGTGAACCGGGTGGCACACGGGGTTGATAAGGCCAAAATACGAGCCGATGTCAGCACGTGACAATCTGCCCTTATTCATCCTGTAACATTCTTTGTAGACTTAGGTAGGCTCTGTATCTAGTAGACGATATCCCTAGTTTGTCAGAATACGGACTTTGGTACCTATTTGAGCTTGTAATCCCCAGGCACTATTGGCTTGGTCTTTCTGTGAATTCTGTATATTTAAGTTCTACCATTTTCAATATGATACTCTCTTTATGATGATGGTAATTGTCTCACTGTTAATGAAGATAGTCTATTTCCAATGTAGTTGAAAGAGTCGCACTCGGTATTGTCACGTATTCTGAACATTATAATGATGATTCGATGAAAAATTTGGCATGTATAGTCTATGTGTTGAAGACCGAACAAGCCAACCTTCAGAACTTAAGATGAGCAGATTCAATGTGTTATTTATACAGCCACGCTATGCAAGAAAGATGCAATTTCCATTTCAGGCGCAAATCCTTGTTCGTTTGTGTTTTTCACAAAACAATCGAGCCCCCAATCACAACAAAAACACCAACCAAAACATGGTGAGAAAATTCACACTACATGGTAGTATGGTGTTGAAGAGATTCCTCAACCAATGTGCTATCCATTTACTTCATCATCAAAACATTACGGACTCAGCTTGCAGTGGCTCCCCTTCTTTCTTTTTTCTTTTCTTTTCCTTCCTTTTTTTTTTGGAGGAGTTTACTGATAGAAGTGGTGACGCATTAAGCAACAAATGAAGTACTATAACAAAATTGACATCCATTGTATCATAATTATAATGTCAACCATAAATGAGCAACTTTTTGCCATTTGGGTCAAATTTACAGGTTGAGACACATTGTTAAATTTATCTATAGAATTCAAAACTAATCGTGGCAATATCTCATCATGAATTCTGCTCCAGAACATCAGAGCCTGCTCATGATGCAGTACAAATATTTACTCAATAAAAGAGTGAATGGGAAGGAAAAAGGCAATATATAAAATTCCAACGTTGAAGAGCTTTTTTGGCTTGGGCAAAGTCATCTGAAGGACCTTGAGGAGTCTCGTGCGCAGAGTTGTGATGGAACCCTTAATTATGCACCTGGACAAGATATCTTTGCTGAAGGATATATCGACAAATAATTTGTTGGAGAGTGAAGACTAAATTAATACAGCTGCATCTCTTGCTGCTAAAGAGTGAACAAGAACAAGAATCCAATGCCGATAAACCTTAGCCCCAGAATCATGGGTGGTGTTTACCTTGAGGTCTTTGTTGGATATCTTGGTCGAAACAGCAATGCACCCTCTGATTTCGCGTTAAAGGATGAACCTGAATTCACCAACACTTTGGGATTTCATGGAGAGCAACATATTCCCCAAGATTGCAATTCTATTACTGCCCTCCTTGTTCCATTTCTTCCCAATCAGGCAGAACTTTGGATTCTTATATTCAGGTAAGCTTCATTTCTTCGCATAGAGCTCTTATGTCAGGCATTACCCCTCTATTGTAATACCTTATGCTGCCTTCCCCAACTAAGCCTTTCACAAGATCAGCTGGTTCAACTGCACCCCCATGCTGCAGAAACTTTGTTCGAAGAGCAGTTCCGGTTTCTAGTGATAGGGGATCGTCTTGGCACAAGTTTTTCCATATCGTAGCAGAAAAACACTTTGCATATAAGTAGGTGTAATAACCTATAAAAAGAAAAAAGAAAAGGACAAAAAAATTATGTAAAAACTCTCGGTTGAACACATCATATGGTGCACCTATCCCTGAGCAAAACAAATAGAAATACAACATCTTGCATGCAGCCAATTCCTCCCACTACAATCTTACTTCTGTGATGTTTGGCCACATTTCCACTTCCTAAAACTTCTTTCACACTAGAACTTGGCATGTTTTAGAGAGAAAAATATGAAAGGGAGTATAATCTAAATCTAGTGCCTCATTTCTACTCTATAAGATGGATGATATCCATTACAAGGTGAAAAATCTACATCTTCAGACATTCCAAAGAAGATATTTTGACAGATTTTTGGACAGGGAATAATTCTCATGCTCCATCCATAACATGCAGTCTGCTGTCTGGTGCAGCATTAAATACACCAGGAGTTTGTGATCAAGGGTAAGGCAGTTCACCCTGAGCCAAAGGTCATAATTCTGGAACTCATGTGCCCCAGAACTCCCACCTTTTTGGTACTCCTTATAGGAACCAGAAAGATAATAAAAACAGAAAAAGAGGAAAAGGAAAAGAAAGGATCACAGAGGGGATTGAATCATGGATGATGCTTGGTAGAAGAAGTACCTGCACCATAATTCAGCAAGTGACTGAATCGCGTGTGCCAATGTATTCCTTCAACTTGCTTATAGCTTGTATACTGTCTTTTCAAATCTGCAACTATTGAAGTAGTATCTCTTGGAGGACAATCGGGTTCCCCAAAAAGCTTTTGATCAATCATCGCATAAAATATCTGACAGGAAACATACAAAGCATAAGTGTGTAGTCCTTTTTACATCATCCTAGAAGAGAAATACTAGCTTTGACTTAGGTCATTAATCCATACATCTCCCTCCAGTATACCTGACGTTGCAGCTCAGTTGCATCAAACATCCTTTTGGCACCTTGCATTGACTCCACCAATTTTTCAGGTATGGTTTCACCAGTTGAATTTTTAGCAAATCTACTCAGAACTCGGTAATCCCACGCATAGTACCTTGGAATATAGCCAGTTGGCACAGCACCATCATTCCAACAAAATAAATCAGGACATCAGTAATCAAACCACCAGATAGAAGAGGTATGCCAATGTGCCTTGCCTAGGAATATTTCTATCCAAATCTTAAAACACAATAGCCACATATGCAAATCCATAACCATGTGAAACAGGCAGTAGTAGCACACAAAGATAAGCAAATTTGCAATAATGTGACAATTGACGATTGGAATAGGCTGTCTGAGCTGTAAATTCAGAGTCACCAAACGTGCATAGACAGTTACATCTCCCCTTGTAAATACTAGGCACAAGGTTGTAAAACAGTCGCAAAGCAATAACTCAAAAGGTTAGGAAAGAAACAAACTTATTTTTCAATAGCACCTAATAATTTCTAACTATTTTGATCATCTGATGTATGATGCAAGAAGCATTATACTCACTCAAATAGATTTGATGGAGTTTCAGCTAAATCAAGTGCCACCCTTGTTCCCGAAAAATGTTGATATTCCTACAACAAATTTAAAACAATAACTGATGACAGCTATGTGCATAATTTCCTTACAAGGCAAGTATAGCAAACTTCACTCTTACCGTCCTTGACAAAAGTGAATGTAGAGCATGTCCAAATTCATGAAACAAAGTTTCTACTTCCCCATGGGTAAGCCTTGCTGTCGCTGGATTGTTTGAATTGGAAAAATTGCACACAAGGGCTACAACCTAGCAGCAACAAAAAAGCAAATAAGTTTTATTTCATTAATTAATTAATAAAATAATAGAACTGGAAAAAAAACACTATAACCATAAAACTGAGTGGTCAAAATTCAAAAATGCATATCAGGTTCAATGCAGCAGAGTCCAGCCTTGATCAAGGAAGTCACTACTTTCGCTTGTTTCGCCCATGAAAGCAAAAGGAGACCGCTGAGAAATTTAGGTGATCACCGAGATATCACAAGGTAGGATGAGCCGTTAAAGGATGGTTTACCGTACATTTCATCCAGGCTAATTAAGAGTTATCAGTCTTATCACAATTCCATATCTAGAAAGCAAATTGCTTTCCAGGATAGGCCATTGAATATGAATGTCTAGTTTGAACATAGGTTACACAAATACTAATGGTAGATTACTCCGCCGATTCAACATAAGTGAGGGTTCATAAATACCATTACTCTTACACACTTCATTGGAGGCAACAAACACATGGAAATAGCTTGCAGTATGCACTTTTACATGGAATATCACTAAGTACGGAGATGCTTTCTTAAGTATCTAATAAGGCATCTTGGTAAAGCAAGCATATTGTTTTGTCAGCCTTCAATCATTTTGGTTACTGCTTAGGCTCACTTCCCTTCATCTATGAAGCACAGGCAGTGTGGATAGGTGTCATGTCACGTAGCCGCATGGTGGCCATGACAGGACACAACACTACACATATGTTCAACACATATTGGGCTTCAGACCCTCTATAAATGGTGTTTCCCTGAGTTTGTACCATGTCCATATCGGGGTCTAACTACGTCCTCCATGTTGCCAAAATCATGGGAACAGGATGCCAAACAAGTTCTTAGGTAGTCCTGATTTTCTAGCTAATACTCTGTGATTCAAATGTTATTTCCATTACCATCTTGCTACATTATTTCCCCAACTCATACTGAATCAGCCTCAGTTTCATTTTTTCCATCTTAGTTGCCCTCCAGTTGTTTATTTCTGAATTTTATGATGACAATAAGCACAATAACATGTAAGCTATGAGTATGTTTAATAAATTGAGTATCTCCATCATACTGGGTCTGGGTTAGTTATCACCGCATGTTCTGCATAGCCATTTGAATTGCCATTCCACAGGCCTTTACAATACATGTTAAAGGCAACCTTGAGCTACATAGGGTGTGCTCATTTCAACTTACCGGTTCTGCATTCAGTTCAGTTATAATGAACAGTTGAAAACACCCTAATTTGAGTCATAATAATTTTGTGACAAGGACTCTTTTGATGTTGTATAACCCCCATACCAGCTGCAGTAAAAATAGCAAATTAATAATGCCCCTGAAAGGAGACCAAGCCACAACATGATCATGACTCGAATAAAGCAGTAGAAGAAAGGAACCATCTACAAACGACAATGTCAAGAAATTTAAATATTCTAAAAATACTAAAGTACAATTCAGACCCAAAACTTCAGACACTGCATAGCAGTTGTTGCTGTCATAAACTCCAGCCATGATAAGCATTCATTCCTCCTGAAGGCCAGTTTTGTGCCAAAAAGCATACTATAACATTTATTACTGGAGGTATAGCATTTTAAGCAAAGGGAAGTAGATTCCGTCTTGTCCACATTTATGATGCTAAAGAGAATAGTAAATGACATTTTGGGAAGTTATATACAGTGCAACAGTACATGTAACTGTCCAAGCACAAAACTAAGTGCTGACTCTGCAAGGGCCACAAGTATACCAGAAAGCTGGGGAAAAAGAAAAGAAGCTATAGGAATCATACTGGAAGCTGGTATTCTGATTGAGAAATTTGCCGACCACCTTTAATCGCAAAGTGAGCACATCCTGGATATTTGTCCCTTCTTGAATATAAATCAAGGTACAAGTATCCCAAATCACCCTGAAACATAAGTTGAAGAGTTACTTGATGGAGATGGAGACTGCATAACGCAACAATAAGAAGCTATTTC
>BSSO01000654.1:0-30351 GCA_030267885.1 Mesembryanthemum crystallinum
TTTTTTTCTCTCTCCAATCACCCTCTCTCCAATCACTCTCTCTCTTCTAATTTTATATCTCTCTCACAATCAATTATTATATTCTCTCTATTTCACAAGGGAAAAAATGGGCAAAATTTTCCTCCTAAATTCTTGTGCCAATTTTAGTTTAGAAACGTAATAGCAGGACGGAGGGAGTATTAAATTTTCATTAGAAATAGTTTTATATTTGTTACATATTCTAAATTAGTATATTTTCTACATACGAATTTTTCTGTTAATAAATCTAGTTAGACCGTGTGTTGTACGGGTACTAACTTGGTTTAAATAAATTACATAAGAAGCCTGAAATTAATTAGGAAATGCACACAATTCTCTTTGAAATAAATTCGAAATCAATATCAATATAATTTGACAACAAACACTTATTGTATGAAAACTGGAAAAAAAAAAACGAAATTCCTTATCAAAGAAGAGTTTATTTTAAGGTTGTTGAAGAAATTAAATAATTTGATTTGAGTGTAGCGTCATGCTAAAAAATTGAATAAGGTTTGTATCACTAGAAAGAAAATTGGGGATGAGAGGTTTATTGGATGATAATATGGTACCCCCACATATGGCTCCCACAAATTGGGACTCTCGTTTATGGCTATATATATTTGGTACCAACAACTTGTTTTTGAGTAAAAGCTTATAACTTGAAACTTACAATTTGTTTTTTTTTCTCTCAACTTCCAAACGAGCTTTGAAGCAACAGTTACAGCTGCTACAGTTAATTTTTTGAAAACTACTTATACTAGTTTTCACTTGACAGATAGTTTTTGAGTAAAAGTTACAGATTGAAGGTTGCAATTTGTACTTTTTTTTTCTCACTACCAAATAAGTTTTGAATCAACAGTTACAATTACAAATATATCTAATTTTGCCAAACATAGTGAAAGACTGAAAAACTGGCAACTCGTGAGCAACCATAATGGCATTGCTAGCCACCATTTTTGAGATACACCAATGAATTTTAAGTTGATCAGATCTTGATTCAACTAGTCAATTAATCTATTTATTTATAGTTTGTACTCTACTACGTATTTCTATTTATATAATCCGGCTTGGATTTCGAGATTATTACGAGGCACAACTATTTTTAGTTCAATCTACTATTGAATTTGACACTAGAAGATCTCGAGGAATATTTCTATTACAAAGTTTCATATGCCACTTGTGGAGAATAGAGTATTACGTTTACAGGATTTAGTTGCTTGCCTATTACTCCAGGAGTACGTGAGTACGAGGGGTCCGAAACATACTTATCCGTTTTTTTTTTTTTTTTCTTCTTTTTTTTTTTTTTTTTTTTAAGAAACAATATGTCTTCTACGAGGAAATGATATTAGGGGAAATGATATTGGGTAAACAAGTATTGATTGTATGGGATAGACAAATTACAAGTGATAACAATACACAAAAAAAGTGGTAGTAGGTGAGAAAAAAGTGATATTGGATAGAAGAAAATAATAATCGTATACAAAAAAAAAAAAAAAAAAAAACAATGGTATAGTTTTTGGGTCACCATTCATCAGTACCAATTTTTAGAGCACCAATACTAGTTTAAAAGTCATCAGTACCTATGGAATCAGAGTTAATTAGGCGACTGAGTTCAACCCAATTGCGTACTAATTATTCGATTTTTATTTTTGTTTGAACAACAAATCAGATTTTATTGCCAACTTCTTGCCAGAAAAACATCCCAAATCATGAGGTTCTTATATTAGAGCTCCCTATTACATCGATAAATAAGTCATTAGATTTGTCAACACCTAATTTCACCAAATTGATCGGGGACTCATTTTTTCTTCCTTATTACGGTGCGGCTTGGCCTGTTAACACATTTTTAGTTTCTCCTTTATAAATATCTATTCTTCTCCCCCCTCCCCCCTTTCCCTTTTCACTTCATCCTCATCCAAAAGCTTTTAAGAAACTAGAATCGGTTAAAAATTGAAGCTCTATTTTCTAGAGTTTTTTTTTCTTGCCCCATTTTCATTTCTTAGAAACTCAACGGTGAATAAGGGATGAAAGAATTGTGAATGAAAAACTCATCCTTCTAGAAATTAGGCCAAACAACACCTACGTGTGTAATAGTGTAACGAGCTAAACAAGCAAAGTTTTGAAATTCCTCTACTCTATATGAGTACATAACATGCTTAAATGCAAAAAGTTCTGCAACATAGCAATCCTGAATGCCCAAATTGCAGAAAAAAAAACTCTATTCTCTTCATAATCCCTTAATAGGGAGGAAGCCTCCAAACCTTGCAGGCCCCAGTTAGTATTCTGATATATATTAGGAATATAGTTATTAATTAGGTTTTTCATCAGCCGTTTAAAATTTTGGTTGAGTTACTTTCTTCACATCATATTATAGCTGCAATGACTAAGAACTCCTTTAGATTGACGACGGTTTGCTACTAATTACTCCCTCCATCTCAAAATAATTGTCGCTTTAACTAATTTTTTTTTTGTCTATCTCAAGATATCTGTCACTTTACAATTCCAATACAACATTAATTGCTGATTTTCTTAATGTACCCTTGTGGTTTATTACTGATTTCACTTTCCAATGCACCTAGTTATAATTAATACAAGGGTAATAGAGTCAAATTGTCTTTAACCACCTGTAGAATTAATACTCTCCTTAGTATGTGCAAATAGACCTAAAGCGACCGGTACGTAATTTTGAGACGAATGGAGTAATTAATGGTATTTTAGTCAAGAATAGAAGGTGTCAACAAGTGACTTGAAATCCTCCCAATACCTGTTTTCAATTAAAATTCTTCAACTCGAGACCTTACATTTATGCTTAAGGCCAGGGAGTGAAATTACTTAGCACAAGTTTGTCAACAGATTGTCGGTAAATAACTAACACCACAGTTGCTCACCGTTACGTACGCTACGCCTTAATGGCAGCGTCATTAGTGCTACCCCTGTCATTGTATATTAACTAGCCTGATCAAAATATAATACTCATAAATCCATAATTTATCATGTTATGTGAAGCTTCTTTGCTTTCTTTCTTCTTTCTTTGTCTTTTCTATATCCTAGGATTACTATAAACACTTGAAAGGAACTTAATTAGTGAGTAATACTTGAGGAAAAAATGGAGCAAAACAACAGAATCACCACAAAATGGAAGATGAGCATTCTTTGGACCATTATTGGGTTCTTAACTTTGATCCTTCTCCTCAACCACCAAACCTACCAAAACCAAAGTTTCTTAGCTCCTTTGTGTCAATCATCAAATCTCCCTACTACTACTACTACTACGGCAATCATGACTAGCAATCTCCAGCAGACGCCAGTACTGAAGCCAAAAGCCGACTCTAGTAATATTGCCGTTAGTGATCGCACTATTGCTGATAGTACTACTAGTGGTGAGGCAAATGATCTTGTCACCAAGAGTGTCACAGTTGCAGAGAAAGTAGTGCCAATAATCAAGACCACCACAAAGAAGAAGTGCAACATATTTGAAGGCAAATGGATTTATGACCCAAAACAATCTCCAAGCTATAATGCAACACGGTGCAACAACATCGTCGCCCAGAGTTTCCGTTGTCAAGAGAACGGGAGGCCAGATTCCGAATACGAGAAGTGGAGATGGGAAGCTACAGATTGTCATGTCCCATTGTAAGTTATAATATTTCAATTTGTAATACTATGTATAGTAGAGTAGTATTTAGATCTAAACTACTCCTAATAGCTTGAATTGTTCATAAATGCAAAGTTAATTTTTTTTTTTTTTTCTTTGTAAGGTTTGATGGAGTGGATATGCTAGAAAGGCTAAGGAACAAGAAGATGGTGTTCGTTGGGGACTCGATAAACAAAAATCAATGGCAGTCTCTTGCTTGCCTTCTCTATTCCTCCGTTTCGGATCCCTCTACAATTGAACTAAGAGATGGCATCCTCATAGCAAAGGTAATTACGCCAATCAACTATTTATAAGGATAAGAATTGTTCATTTCTACTTAAGATGTTAATAACAAACTCCATGTAATTATACTAGCTAGTAATGATACAACTCAATCCTTCTAGAAAAAGAAAAGTTTTAATATGCATGAGAATATTGTCTCTTGGATCATGCTCCTATATTTCTCCCGTTTTCCATCTCTCACTCACAATTGTCCAATTTTCCAAGAAACTTTTCCAATTTATATATAATATGCGAAATCAATACAATCTCTACGGTATTGCAAAGGATCTGAACTCTATTAACAAAACTGGATTTCCATTTTTCATTTTGATGAAAGGATCTTATAAATTTCATAATTTGTTGCGTTGTAGGACTATAACTTTACCTTGAACTTCCATTGGAGCTCATTTCTAATAGAACTCAACAAAACCCATGAAAGCGGTCGCAAAGTTCTTGTGCTTGACAAGATTGATGACATATCCAGGAAGTGGCGAGGGGCGGATATCATTGTATTCAACACCGCACACTGGTGGGCTCATCCGGATAGCATCAAAGCGTAAGTAGCTCAATTCCCTTGGTACTAAATTTAGATGCTAATATCTTTGCTGAAATTGCCATTTGTTAAAGCTATTAATTAAGATATATAACAATTGATCGGGCTTCCAACCATTAGCGTAAACTTTTGGTTGGGATGGTTTCTTCACATGGTATCAGAGCTTCAGTAACCAAGAGGTCCCAAGTTGGAATCCTAAGAACCCCTATGCTCCTATAGTAGAGATTTTTCGTTACGTATTAGGATATATAACAATTGATTGGACCTTCAACCATCAATTTAAGCTTTTGGTTGGGTTAGTTCCTTCACAAATGCAATATGCTAACTGCTACTTGTTTAACTTGGCTGTTACATATATATGTAAAATGTGCAGGTGGGATGTGTTCGAATACAAGGGGCAGCTAATTGAGAAGATGCCAAGAGGGTTAGCATTCAAGAGAGGCATGAGAACATGGGCAAAATGGATCAAAAGCAACATCGATCCAAAGAAAACAAAAATCATTTTTAGGAGCCATTCTGATGCACACTATGGGAAACATCAGTGCTCCAAAACAACACGACCCATCGTCGATATTGAGACATATCAATCAGATTTCCCCAAGCCATTCACTGAAGTTCTAAATAGCCTTATCAAAGAGTTGAGCAAATGGCAACTGAAGTACTTAGATATAACCAAGTTGTCTCAGTATAGATCAGATGCTCATACATCAGTTTATACAAATGCACAATGGATTAAGGGGTCAAATTTAATTGATTGTAGTCATTGGTGCCTCCCTGGGTTGCCAGACACTTGGAATAGATTGTTGTATGCTTCTCTTTTCTTTTATGATGACTTGGGAGATCTTTAAAATATGTGATTTTGGACAAATCATGCATTTTAGTCAGATCAAAAGATCATCTATATAGGTGTGTGTTTTGCTTTGATTTTGGAAGGATGGTGATTCATTATTGAGAGGTTGGGTGCTGTATATACATTGTTGAGAATAGTTTGGAAAATAGTTGGTTTTGATCCTATATTATAACATTAACAAAGACTACATATTAAGGGTTATTAGTCATTTTCTTTATTCTTTATATTCTTGTACTAGCTCAGCTTTTATTTTCTCTTTCTGTCTTAAAAATATCTTTACATTTTTCTTTTTGATATGTCCAATAAAATCCTTTTAATAAAACTGGATCCTACTTATCGAAAAAAAAAATATCCAATAAAACCCTTTACTTGTACTTTTATATTAGGGATATATCTAAGTTGTAAAAAGACGTCTCTACTCTTCCCTTTTTCCTTCATTAACCCATCATCTACCACTTCATCCGGCCCCCTCATTAATCTCTACCACCAAATTAATCCCCCAAATTGGCCCCAAATCTATTATGTCCTCCAACTCCTCTATTTCCTCTCCAATTTCTCCCTTTATAAAATCTTCCTCTACCATCATTCTAGAACATTCGTTCCTTCTCTCACCTATCTTTCTCTCTCTCTCAATCAGCATCCGAAGCCCAATGCTCTAAAGTGAGAATTAATGGTGGTGGGAGGAGAGAGAAGTGGCGATGTGGTGGTCAAATAAAGGCGTTGTAAAACTAATAAGTTAGAGAAACCATTTAAATTTTTGAAAAAACTACATATGTCCACCACGTTAAAAAATTAAAAACATACAGGGTTCATGTAGTAAGTGATTCCCTAATTTTTGTCTCATATAATTATTTGAGATAATATTAATATATCTAATGGCCAATTTTCGAGCTCAAAAAATGAAGTAGAAAATTATTTAGGAATGGAGTGCATATACTTTTTGTTGGAAATAATGCGCAACATTGATATTTGGTACACCATAACTAATATGACTACACATATAATTCGTATACGACGTAATACTCTTTAAACTCCAAATCACCCACAAAGATATGGTAAATATCTTATTATATGAGAGAAGGGACCAATGATTACGGACCATATAATAATTTCTCCTAAAACACAATGGATCAAAATGTTATCCCATGTTCTTGACCATAAAAATTATATTGTATGCCTCAAGCACATTAAATCCTTACAAAATTTAGACATAAACATCCAATAGTGATATCTGAATGGTCCGAGGTCATCTCATCTTGCACGTGCTCCTAAATCACAAATAGGATCCATAAAATTTGGATTATTAGTATAGTTAATTTACACGTAGATCCGCAACTTGATTGACTTTAATTTCCTGGTCTTGGTGCTGGATCATGAAACCATAATGGCAATGGTAGCAACTATTTTTAAGATAGTATATAGTTCAATGGTTTTGTACTCTATCTTGATTTGATCAGTCAATCTGATTAGTTTAATTTTATTTTATTCTGGCTTGGATTTCGAGATTATTAAGAAATTAAGGGCACAACTCTTTAGTTTAAACTAGTATTTCTACTTACTATTGATGAGGCTAGATCTCGGATATTATTCCTAAGAAGTTTCACAGATTCACCTTCATGTGTCCTGTTTCCACGATTGAGTTGCTTGCGTATTATAGGGCTCATTACATTTCTTTATTCCGAGAAACATAAGCCTTAATAGATCAGTTACTCAATTGGGTTCAAAAATACCATAAAATTGATACGAGATGTCGAGATTATAACGGCTCTCGATAGCACCAAACAAAGTTATTATAGACGATAAAGTCTTGACTTAGTGGTTAAAAATGAGATTCTGGATACATTTGGTCTCAGGTTCGATTCCCCCCTATATACCCTGTTGTATATCTCCCATCCATATACATATTACCAAAATCAGACTCGAACCCTTTACCATTCAGGATACATATTATAATAGTATCTAACATCTCAGAACACACTACCTAACGCTGACTTTTAAAAAAATAATAATAAAATAAGTCATGCCCGGACGGTATAGTGTCGGTAGTGAATCACCGGACATTACTATACTATCATTGGCGTAATCAATATATCTCATATGCACCAGAAAGAGAATACTAATAACATACTGAATACTGAAATTCTTTTTTTTCTTTGTTGGTTTTTTTTTTTTTTTTTTTTTGGTTTTTTTCTATCTAAAACCTAGTACTACTACCATAAACACAAAAAAGGGACATACATTAATTCCTGATTTACTTGAGAAACATGGAGAAAAAGCTCACTTCCATCAATAGAAAATGGATGATGATGAGCATGCTTTGGAGCTTTCTTGGTTGCTCAATCCTTCTTCTCATCCTCAATCACCAAACCCACCAAAACCCGAGTTTCTTAGGTCCTTTGCTAGAATTATATCTCCCTACAACGACTAACAATCTCCAGCAAACCTCGAAGAAAATAATGCCAACCACGAAGAAGTGCAATATATTTCAAGGGAGATGGGTCTACGATCCAAAACAAACTCTAAGTTATAATGCAACAAAGTGTGGCGACATCGTCAGCCAGTGTTACCGATGTCAAGAGAACGGGAGGCCCGAATATGAGTACGAGAAGTGGAGATGGGAACCTACACATTGTCATATCCCTTTGTAAGTACATATGTTGTAATTTTAGTATTTATGTTAGATCTAAAACTACCATGTTCGAATATTGAAGCTTTTTCTTTTCTTTTCTTTTTTTTTTCTTTTCTTTTTCTTCTTCTAATGTGAAGGTTTAATGGGAAAGATATGCTAGAAAGGCTAAGGAACAAGAGGATGGTGTTAGTTGGGGATTCAATAAACAAAAATCAGTGGCAATCTCTTGCTTGCCTTCTCTATTCCTCCATTAACGATCCATCTAGAGTTGAACTCCGTTCTGAGTTTTTGAGAGCAAAGGTGGTTAATTCAATCAAAAAAGGATCAAAATCGTTCGTTGACTACTTGTGATTTATAATCATATATATTGTTGTTCTTGTTCCTATACTGTTCAATTATTCAAAAGAAAAAAAAAACACCTACATGTTCATATCATTCAAAATGAATGGGACCTTTACAATGATGTTTATGTGTAGGATCCGAATTCTATTAAACATATATCTCCATTTTACATTTTGATTGAGGGGCACTAGAATTGGGTGGTTGTTTGTAGGACTATAACTTTACATTGGAGTTCCATTGGAGTGCATTTCTAGTAGAACTCAACATAACCCATGAAAGCGGCCGCAAAGTTCTGGTGCTTGACAAGATTTCTGACATATCCAAGAAGTGGCGAGGGGCGGATATCATGGTTTTCAACGCTGCACATTGGTGGAATCATCCGGACAAATTGAAAGCGTATGCAGCTCAATTATGCTTCTGTCTTGTAACTTTTACTTGTGTATATATCTTAAACTAATTATTAGTACATCTATAGTTCACCTAGCTGTTAAACTTGGGACTTACATGTAAAATATGCAGGTGGGATGTGTTCGAATACAAGGGGAAGCTAATAGAGGAGATGCCAAGAGAATTAGCATTCAAGAGAGGCCTGAAAACATGGGCAAGATGGATGAAAAACAACGTAGATCCGAAGCAAACAAGTGTCTTTTTTAGAAGCAACTCTGAGGTGCATTACTCATCGTATCATTGCTACAACAACACACAACTTGTAACGGATATTGATACCTATAAATCAAATTTCCCCAAGTTGTTCACTGAGATTATTGAGAAGCTGATCAATTTTGGGATGGGGAGATTGCAAGTGAAGTACTTGAACATAACCAAGTTGACTCAGTATAGATCAGATGCACATCAATCGATTTATACAAGCCTACAACAAAAGAAGGGTTCGAAAGCTGCGGATTGTAGTCATTGGTGCCTTCCTGGAGTGCCTGATACTTGGAATCGATTATTGTATGCTTCTCTTTTCTTTGATATCTCGGAAAATTTGTAAGAACCCATAATTTTAATTTACCGGATTCTTGTGGAAAGAGATAATGTAGAGGCTAGTTGTTTTGATTTTAGACGATGAGGATTAATAGAGAGTTTGGACGCTGTCTATATATTTAAACAATCAAGAAAATAGTTGATTTATATTTCTTTTGGTGAAAGAAAGTAGTTGAGTTTACGAGTCTCTTCACTGATTGAAATGCAGCGCAGCCCAAAATTTAGGAACAAAGAATAAAAGAATAGAAATGGTTTCTCTTTGCGTCAATTTAAACTATGTTGAGAAGAATTTCAGAAATTTTGATGCTTTTGATGTTCTCATAGGGATAAGGCAGCGTGCAACCGATTTCCTCTTACCCCGCTTAGGCGGGAGTCTCATTGAAGGCATTGGGTTGATATTGATGTTGATGCTTTTGATGTTATATCTGTCGAAACCCCATATGATATGATGATAATTAGCATACATTTGATGAAGATATGGTGAATACGTTGACTACAAATTCATCCACAAGTGTAAAGAAAATAATTGAAGTATTGGAAATTGTCTTAAACCTAAACATAATAATGTAATAATTAATGATATATACTCCATATGCTTAGATAATCAAACCTACATATTGAATCCATTGTTAGAGCGGATCAATAATATCAATTTCAAGCGGTGAGAGTCTAATTCATCTTAATATACTTTATATTTGTTTGTTTTATTAAGCAAGATTTATCTTTATAGATGGGGTTTAACTTTTTATACTAGAATGTATTATATCTTTTTCTCTAAAAGAAGATAGCGCTCATATATCAAGGAAGAGTGGAGACTAATATATGCAGCACCCCTTTTTTTTTTTTTTTTTTTTTTTTTTTTGGTGTTTGCAAGGAGGAACTTCCTTCCTCCTTGGGCGTGGCTAAAAGACACCTCCTAACGTACGGCCTCGGGTATTCCACGAATAAATTCGTGTAGGTGCTCCCCAGGAGGCTCGAACCCGTGACCTGGTGTATAAACCAAAGCTTGTTTACAAGTGGGCCAACACCTCTTAGGTGCAACACCCCATTTTAATATATACAACATCCTAAACTATTGCAATTACTAATCTAAGGTGCCCTTAGCGAAACTTAAAGATGCACCTTTATGAGTAGGTTATGCTGGTAAAGCTAGCTATAGTTGTAAATTGTACGTACCTTCATAAAATTAGTTAAAAGTTGCAAAAAAATTAATTGAAAGTTACTTCAAAATTAAATAAAATAGCATTTGATTCAATAACTGTTTGATAGTTGAGATTAAAAAAAATAAATAAATCTAAATATAGCCTTAGTTTTTGTGTTTAGAAAATAATAGAAAAATAGATTTTATTTTATGAACTATACTTAAATTTTTCAGTGCCATTTAAGTTTACATTCCGGCTTGGATTTTCGGGATCATTAAAAAATGGCACGACTATTTTTAGCTTAAACTACTATTTCATGTACTTACTACGTAGTTACTACTCATGTGGACTTCCTCGGGAGTTCTAAACATTAAGTATCGTACTATTTGACAGATTTCGGAGATTAGTTTATTTACTTCTTAAGAACTTTTACAGATTCACCTTCTTGTACGTTGTTTGCCACATGTTGAAAATCCATAAATATGCAAAAAAATAAAAATTAAATTAAAATTAAATAAATAGATAAATAAATAAAAATTAAATGCTTGCCATACCGTATAAAGTGAACATCTTGAACATTCATAATGCTATGGAAGTGATTTAAAAAAAAGTGTGACTATTCGCACCCAAAAAAAAAAAAAAAAGTGTGACTATTTCGTGAAAAAGTGATAATTCTAGATATAAAAAAGAATAATTTTTTTTTTTTTTGGTGTCTGCAAGGAGGAACTTCCTTTCTCCTTGGGCGTGGCTAAAGGGCACCTCCTAACGCACGGCCTCGGGTATTCCACGAATAAATTCGTGGTTCGTGTAGGTGCTCCCCACGTAAAAAAGAATAAATTGAATAACACTACAAAAGTAACTAAAAATAAGTGCATACAAATAATCACTTCACTTGGCAGCCATATAAAAAAGCAATAATTGAAAATATGTTTTACTTGGCTATTACATCTTACATGAGCATATGGTTCAAATTTTTGTTTTTATTAGGGGAAAAAAAACTTAAGCATTAAAAAGAAAAAGTAGCTAGTGTAAGGCTTAATTGCAATTTGGGTACCTGTCTTATCAATAACCCTCATTTTGGGTAACTGAAATTTTAAATACTATCTCACGTTTGCCATTTTACTCGTGATGTTCAAAAATCCATTAAAATGCTGACATATCATCAAGCAAAAAAAATTCCCAAAAAGTTACATAAAAATTTCCTATTAATTACAAATAAACATTTAATAGCTTTTGTGATTTTAGTAAGTTTTGGGAATTGTTTAAGAATATATTGTTAATGACACATCAGCATGTTAAAAAAAAAAAAAATTAACCCTGTTAGTTAAATGGCCCATATCGAGGCAATTTTGAAATGAGTTTATTGGAGAAATAGGTATCCAAATTGCAATTAGGCCTAACATCAAATATCCAAAATGAAAATTTCCGTATATGAAAAAGAATAAAAACTTTCTGTTCTAACTAATAAAAAAAAAAGAATAAAAAAACTGTAATGTCATATGGCATGAAGTTCTTTTTTCTTCTTTTCTTTTTTTTCTGCAACCTAGTACTATACTTAAACACTACAAAGGAACACAATTACTTAATGACTTCCATGCATGAAAATGGAGCAGAAAGGCAACATCTATAGAAAATGGATGATGAGCACACTTTGGAGCTTTTTTGTGCTCTTACTCATTCTCGTCATCCTCAATGACCAAAAACCAAGTTTCTTAGCTACAACAATCAGCAATCTCCAACAAACTCCAAAGCTGGGCCAGAGCTGTAATAATATCCTCACTACTAATAGCAGTACCACTAGTAGTGGAGCAAACGATCATTTCACAACGACGAAAAAGTGCAACATTTTTGAAGGTAGATGGGTTTATGACCCCGAACAAACTTCAAGCTACAATGCAACAAGGTGCGGCGAGATCATCAGCCAGAGTTACCAATGTCAACCCAACGGAAGGCCAGATTCCGACTATGAGAAATGGAGATGGCAACCTACAGATTGCGATATCCCATTGTAAGTGTAATTAATATGTTGTAAGCTTGTAATTGTAGTCTTTATTAAGATCTAAAACCAGCTTGTTCAAATATTAAATTTGTTTTCTTTATGTTTTTTTTTNTTTTTTTTGGGGTTAAAGGTTTAATGCAACTGATATGCTAGAAAGGCTGAGGAACAAGAGGTTGGTCATAGTTGGGGACTCACTAAGCGCAAACCATTGGCAATCTCTTGTTTGCCTTCTCTATTCCTCCATTTCGGATCCTTCAAGAGCTGAACGCCGTGGTGATTATTTCTTCCAAGCAAAGGTTAGATTAAAGATCAGAAAAATGATTAAAGTTGTTCATCTATTTTCTACTTAGAATTCTCATGATCTTAATAAATAAAGGATTTTGTTACTCTTATAGACTATTAATAGTGCCTATTCATGGTGATTTGTTGTTTGTAACAATTAGTTTACCCCATTAATTAAAGGTTTAAGAAACCAACAAGTTGTTAGTCTTAAGCTGCTTGCTGTTGGGAGCACTTTACCCTTTCATGGGCTGATCTGATGCGAACAAAACTAATGTATAATTTTGATACTGAGATACTAATTTTGTTGGTTGTAGGACTACAACTTTACAATGGGGTTGCATTTAACCCCATTTCTTGTAGAACTCAACCGAACTCATGAAAGCGGCCGTAAAGTTCTGGTGCTTGACAAGATCAGCGGCTCATCCGAGAAGTGGCGGGGCGCTGATATCATGGTATTCAACTCCTGGCATTGGTGGTCTCATCCGGACAAAATGAAAGCGTATGTAGTTCAATTTCTTTAATTCTCAGGATTTCATGTGTTGAATTTTTGGTAATTAGTTGCCAAATAAAATTTATTTGGCTATCGAAAAAATTGGTCCCGCATCAACCAGAGTATTTGATGAATTACATTGGTTAAAATAAATATGATGAATATTGAATGTGAACGGAAGAAGAATTAATCATCAAAATTCATTGAATATAGGCTATATTATTCATTGAACATCTTCAGCATATGTGTAGTTAAAATTTGTAATGATGCTGACATAGGGGGAATACTTACTCCCTTTGTTCTCTAATAAGTGGTCATTTTACAATGTGAAAAAAATCACTTTCAAGGGCTCATTTTGGATTTCTCAATCACAAAAGAATGAACTTAAAAACTACTCTTAATTTGCATTTAATTTGACTTTTATACATTGTAGACAAGAAGCAAGGATTACTTGGAACCAGTGAATTACATGAGGGGAAATGAGTCTATATTTTGCTACTTTAATAAGTGCCATATGCGTAGTAAAAGTAAAAGGAAAATTTGATGCCAATAATCCAATCTTTGGGCGGTCCAACAAAAATAATCCCACATTCAGAAATTGACAAGAATAATCCCACATTTATCTTTATCCCACAATAATGGGCCAAGTGACATCTCCATTAACTCCAAATTAATGGAATGATGATGTGGCAAGGGTTAAAAAGTAAAAGATTCAATGACATTAGTAATAAACCCTTACCACGCCATCATTTCCGTAATTCGGAGTGAAGAAAAATGTCACTTTGCCCATTATTGTGGGACGAAAGTAAATGTGGGATTATTCTTGTCAATTTTTAAATGTACGATTATTATTGTTGGACCGTCCAAAGTTTGGATTATTGGCATCGAATTTTCCAAAGTAAAATGGCCGAGAAAAAAGGGGGTAAAGTATGTTATAACTTATAAGTCAAGTTTATGCTATGCATTTGAGTAGACTAATAAATTTATTACTCACATACGAATATACGATAATATAACGCTAATCTTGGTTGGTAGAGTGTCAGACTCACTCTCCTCCTCTAATGTACTATAGTCGCTGAACTAAGGCCATTTTGTTTCAATCGTGATATAACACTGATCTTGGTCGGTGGAGTAACAGAATGAATAATACGTGATAAAAATGTGAATGCACGCAGTTGGAAACGATGACAATGAAGAAGGCCTATAAGACAGGAAATTGAAACTCTAGTGCCCTAAACAACCGAAACTCAAGTTGATGTTCTGGTGCGTGTTAAACTTGGCAGCTATATGTAAATATGTAAAATAAATTAATAATATGCAGGTGGGATGTGTTCGAATACAAGGGGAAGCTAATTGAGAATATGCCAAGAGAGTTAGCATATGAAAGAGGCATGAAAACATGGGCAAGATGGATAGAAATGAACGTAGATCCGAAGAAAACAAAGGTTATTTTTAGGAGCAATTCCGAGGTGCACTACTCGTCGCATTGGTGCTACAACAACACGCAACCTATCGTGGATATTGAGACCTATGAATCACGTCTCCCCAAGCCCTTGGCAGAAGTTATGGAGAGGTTGATCATAGGGATGGACAAATTTCAAGTAAAGTACTTGAACATAACGAAGTTAACTCAGTATAGATCAGATGCACATCAATCAATTTATACAAGCCTGCAATGGAAGGAGGATCCAAAGGTACCTGCTGATTGCAGTCATTGGTGCCTCCCGGGCGTGCCAGATACTTGGAATAGATTATTGTATGCTTCTCTTTTCTTTGATTCCTCGGGAGATTTGTAAGAACTTACGATTTTGCCAATTAGAGATTCAGGACGGTCCAGCCATCTATATTCGAGATTGAAAAAAAAAGAGCATACAATATTTTGTGGAATACCCAGAATAGGAAAACTACAATCCAATAGAGTTGTATTTTCGTCTGTCAATCACAGTAACTAAATTGCTCCCAACACTTAAACTCCTAAATTCTGATCGCCTCTCGATTGTGTTTAATTACTTTCGTAAACATTGTGTATAGTGGTTATCCCAAGATCACTCTTCCGTGAATCATGACCCAATTTATGTTCAGATCATTTAATTGGTCACAAAACTTCCAAATTATCTTGCTCTACCAAAATGTCTTCATTGAATTTGCATCTTTGTCAAATACATACACTTCGCGGATGGTTTAGACTCGGATTAGAAGAGTTTTGCACGTATTTGAAGTCATAGTAGAATTGAAGTAATAAGAATGTTATAACACAATTCCAAATTTGATGGTATTAGCATTATTTCTATATTGATTGATTTATTTCGGCTTGGATTTCAAGATAATTAAGGTCACAACTTCAATTAGTTAAAACTAGTATTGAGGCTAGATCTCGGAGCTTATGTCTAGGAAGGTGTACAATAGAGTCACCTTCATGTGGGCTGTTTTGCACTTGTTGGAATTTACTATTTCCACGATTGAGTTTGCTTGCCTATTACTACTGTTATGTTAGTGTCAATCCTCTTCACTAGGAAAAAAAAATCTAAATTAAAATGACTGAATTGAACTGAACTGATGAATTGAAATTGATTAGAAATGAACTAAACTGAATTGAACTGAGCTCAATTAACTTTCTATAATTGACTGTTAGTCCTTTATAACTCGTCAAAACCTATTCAATATTGGGTTCAATTGAAAGTTCTTAGGTGAAATCTTTTCAATAACACATATATCATTGTGAAATTATATTTGAATAAAAAAAATTCTTTAAATGATACTCCATCCGTTCACTAATGAAGGTTACGCTTGATTTTTTGAGCCGTTTTTGACTCAATGCTACACTTCATAATGACTATTAATCGGAGTAGTTGTTAGCTTGCTGATTATATTAGCGCTGAATTACCTGATGGGTATTTTTTTTTATAACCATCCTTCGCCACTTGGGTATTTTAAAAAACTCCGGTGCCAAATGAGTAATTTTAATGAACCAAAAGCGCATATGAGCCCAAAATTTCGCCGCCGGTGACCAAAAATTCATTTTTCTATTTTTTTTTTGATACTGAAATGCATTTCCTTATTATTTTTATACACCTAGAATCACTTTAATTCCCCAAAAAATCCATTAAATCCCAATTTTGTTGAGAAGGAGAGAGAAAAAAAAAGGATTTGAGGAGGTTTGGGGGGAGTAAAGTGATTTTGGATAAATAAAAGTAATAAATGCATTTCAATATCAAAAAAATAGGATAAATGAACTTTTGATCGCCGTCGGCGAATTTTTGGACCTATATTCACTTTTGGTCCATTAAAAATACTCATTTTGCATCGGAGCATTTTTAAATACCCAAGTGGCGAAGGATGGTAATATACCCATCTGGTAATTTGACGATTATATTAGTTACTAAGGATTTATATGTAGCTCATTTGATGAACTGTTAGATTTAGGAGAAATTATAACGCTAATATAAGCTAGCATGGTCAATACAGATCTAAACAGAGTATTATATAGGTCACGTGACAAGGGTTTTTTTTTTTTTTTTTATTCTTCTTTATTTTTGTTTGTGTTGTTTTTCTGCAATCAGTACTATACTATGAACACTTCAAAGGAACATAATTAGTGAACGACTTCTATGAAGATGGAGCAGAAAGCCAATTACATAAATAGAGAATGGATAGTGAGCACAATTTGGAGCTCTTTTGCATACTTAATCATTCTCGTCATCCTCAACAACCAAAACCAAGTTTCTTAGCTAATTATGACTAGCAATCTCCTACAAACCCCGACACTGAATAATAGCAGTAGTGGATCAAATGATCAATTTTTGACCGGGAAGAAGTGCAACATTTTTGAAGGAAAATGGGTTTACGATCCTGAACAATTGCCAAGCTATGATGCAACACGGTGCAGCGAAATCATCACCACGGGTTACTGTTGTCAACCAAATGGGAGGCCGGATTCCGACTACGAGAAATGGAGATGGGAAGCTACTGATTGTGATATTCCATTGTAAGTATACTGAATATATGTTTTATTGCAAATTCTTGTTTGAGACGTGGTTTAGGATTATATCCACTTATTAAAGTTGGGTTAAGTGATGGATTCATTGAGACTAGTCTCATCAAAGACAAGCTGATATTTTATGTGCTATAATTGTAGTTTTCATTAGATTCAAAAAACTAGTTCGTTTGTTCGAAAAATCAAATGTTTTTTTTTTACTATTTTATTTCTATCAAGGTTTAATGGAACTGATATGCTAGAAAGGCTAAGGAGCAAGAGGATGATCTTTGTCGAGGACTCACTATGTTAGAGATAGATATTGGAATGAGTGATTCTCTTATACAACCGTCTAACTGTTAGACAACCTAATTTGAGGGTGACTTTTTGTAACTTAGGGGTTATTTTTAGTGACTTAGGAACTACTTTATACAACTTAATGCGCTTAACCCAATCAATGAATAACTTTTCGCAATTTAGTAGCTACTTTTATCGACTTAGGAACTACATTTTTACACTTATTAGAGTAATTTTTATAAAATTACTATAAGATATCAAAGTAACCCATAAATTGAGAAACGTCACCATTATATTGGGTCGTCTAACAGTTACACGGTTGTACACAATAATTTGCATATTGGTAATATACTATGTGAACATATTTTCTATATATTTTGAAGATATTATCTTTATATTATATTGTATGTTACTTTCCTATTTTATTGAACAAGTCTTTGTATCCTATAAATATATGGATCTTTTACTATCAATATTCATAAGTTAAAATTTATCATGGTATCAGAGCCTACGATTCTGATGGCCTAAATACAAGCTTCCGTTTTGACGGTGGCGGGCTCTTGTTCGTCCGCCACCGGACAATCCCANAATCATGTTAGATAGTTGACATTACTTTAATAGGTAACCTAAAAATCATATATATCTGAATTAAGTCTTAGCTTACACCAAGTCACCAACCCAACCTACATACTACATAGATATAATAATAATAATAATAATAATAAGCATATATAAATAAAGCATACTGCAAGGCATGTCGATCCAATCCAACAACACAAAACAGCATCAGGGTTGAGGATTCATCAGATTATTAGCAACAGATTTCTTCTCCGCTAGCTTCTGTAGTAGCTAGTACACAACTTCTTCAACTGAGAGAGGAGACAACAGGATTGTCATCAGCTTGCTCCTCAGCACTACCCTCGACCTTCTTCTTCTTCTTCTTCTTCTTCTTCTTCTTCCTCTTCTTCTTTTCCTTCTTATCCATCTTGCTCTTTTTCTTCCTCCAGTCAGAATTCACTTCTGCCTTCCCAACAGATTCATTACCTCCATGATCATAAGGAGCCTCACTTTCAGTAGCCATAGATGCTGAAACTGCTTTACTTCGATTTTTAGGTAGCCTATTTGGGTAATACCTTATACCAAAGTTCTTCATCCAATTACGCGTCGTTGGAGCCCACCGATTGTCTTCCCCCGGATCGGTATCACAAAGGTATATCATCGCAATCTGTCTGTCTTCTGCACACAAGTGTTGTCTCTCCTCGAAAAACCCTAGTGGAGGCTAGAAAAGCAATAACAAAAATAAAAAAGAATAATAATCGAGAAATATATCCGTAGAAGATGACCGCGATACCTTGTGAAGACTCGATGGATCGAGGATTCACCGACTGATGAGGACACTACAAATTGTATCCTTTCAATCGTTGCGTTCGTGATCCTGTCGTTACGATTGTGAGAAGGTATTAAAGAATGATATTGGGAAATATATTATGTGAATATATTTTCCAGTATTAAAGAATGATATTGAGAAATATATTATGTGAATATATTTTCCATATATCTAGTTATTTTTGATATTATATTATCGTGATTATATTATGGTAGAGATCTTCTTGATTTAGGATACTTAGTGCTTGGAGTGCAAGTCATTGTATTCCTATAAATATGTGTTCTACATATCATTAATAACAAGTCAGTTTTACCGGCCTATTGAAATTTATCACACTAAGCTCAAACCAGTGGCAATCTCTTGTTTCCTTCTCTATACCTCCATTTCCGATCCCTCTAGAGTTGAACTTCGTGGTCACTATTCCTTCATAGCAAAGGTTATTAAACCGATGGAAAAAGGATCATATAATTGTTCATTTATTTTCAATTCTACTTGTGACCTTTATTAATAATGTTTTTTTTTTTTTTTTTTTTTTTTGAGTAGATGAGTATTACATATGGTGTATATTTTTCGTCATTTGTTGAAATTTTGCTTTAATGGTTTATAGCTTTCTAGTCATTGATCAAAAATATTTGTAATGGGTTGTAACTCATGACAACAATTTTTGAATCAAACAAAAATATTTGTGTATGCACGTGCTCACATCTCTGTGCGGTGTACACTATATTGAAAAATCTAGCGTGAATTTAAGTTTATATGATGGATCAAGTGAGGGTCACCCCAAAGCGACAAAGAGGTCATCACCCTAAGACTCGACTATTAAGAGTAGGAGTCATAATCTAAAGCGTAAGAGTCACTACTTATTAATACAAACTACTACATATGATGAACCATATTCATACAAGACCTTCTTAGCATGTGCTAATCTGAGCCATGAATAATATCCACCCGAGTCTCTATTCTTGGTTGTGATATAAGGATCTTAGTTTATTTGTTGCAGGACTACAGTTTTACATTGGAGTTGCATGAGCACCCATTTCTAGTAGAACTCAACAAAACCCATGAAAGTGGCCGCAAAGTTCTGGTGCTCGACTAGATCGGCAAGGTGCCGACATCATGTTATTCAACTCCTAGCATTGTTGGGCTCATTCGGACAAAATGAAAGCGTACGTAGTGATTTTCTTGTCTTTGGTTGGTTTAGGGGTATTGAAAAAAGAAATAATTGGATGCTTTAAGTGATGAAGTCAATTGTTAATCGTCTCATAAAATAAGTGGTTACCACTTTATTAGCGGTGCTTGGAGTAGGTTTAACAATGTTCTATTAGAAGGGGACCATACCTGATTACCTGATACTCGCCTATTTGAGGGAGGCACATGCCTTTGCACATATATGCAACATGTAACAATGCTAAGTGAACAAGGGAATTTAAACGCATAAATTTGTTTGACAAAGTTATTATGTATATGTTGAAGTATAGTAAAATTGGGGCATAATTAATTAAGACTTGTTCAGTTCAACTGAATGAACCTATATTGATATGGTACTGATCGAACTGAACGAGAACTTCATAAATTATCAATATGTGAGCGAAAAAGAATTTGCAGAACTAAGTCGAAGTGAATTGAATACAATATTAATGTCATGAAATTAATAGTGCTTGAATGATTTGAGCTTGAAACATTAATAACGTAGACAATCAAAACTTATATAAGTTGATAATCTAGTACATATATGGTAAACTTGGCAGTTATATGCAGGTGGGATGTGTTTGAATACAAAGGGCAATTGATAGAGGAGATGCCAAGAGAGGTGGCATTTGAGAGAGGCATGAAAACATGGGCAAGATGGATAAGATCACAATGTAGATCCAAAGAAAACAAGGGTCTTTTTTAGGAGCAATTCTGAGGTGCACTTTGGGAAGCATCCATGCACCAACACGACACGACCAATGGTGGATATTGAGGCTTATAAATCACGTTCACGACGTCATTGATTGAAGTTGTAGAGAAGCTGATCAAAGAACTGAACAAATCGGAAGTGAAGTACTTGAACATAACCAAGTTGACTCAGTATAGATCAGATGCACATCCTTCAATTTATGCAAGCCTACGATGGAAGAATGGGTCCAATGTAGCTCATCCTGATTGCAGTCATTGGTGTCTCCCAGGTGTGCCAGATACTTGGAATCGGTTATTGTATGCTTCTCTTTTTTTTTTGATACATCTCCGGAGACTAGTAAGAAAATTTAGATAATGAAATGTGGTTTTATATGATAATGATTAATTTGAGGTTGGGTACGGTCTATATATTGAAAATAGTTGAATTTTCAAACTACACAAGTAGGTAGTCGGAACATTACAAAGTTTGATTAGAACTTGACCCCTCCTGTAAATTAAAGACAAAAAAAAAAAAAAAATATTAACTAGAAATTGAAGTACTAAAAGGATCTATTAAAATTTCAAAACTCTAAAATTGGCAACCGGCAACCATCTTGAAACGGGGAGGTCCTTACAATTATACTGGGAAGACAGCCAATTGCGGATGGTCATAGGGTGTAGTAGAGGGCCAAAGCCAAACGTACGGGATTACATTATGTCAATTGTAGGGAAATAGAGCCAAATACTCTAGTCACTGGGAGGATATTTAGAGGAAAAGTTTAAGACTTTCGATTGGACTTTTACCTACTCCGAAACCGAGTCTTATTTCAGTTTTTTAAAGTCCAAATCCAGTACAACTTTACATTGTAGCCATTTTTAATTTCAAAACAAGCCAGATTATTTCTCCTTATCCAAATCTAATCTAATTACATTGAATGTGGTGATTACTGATTTTACATCTTTATCTTAGAATTGATTACTGATATTACATTGCTGGGCTGTTAAACTGTCATCATCAAGATAGCAGAGTAGTATTATTTGTATGTAGCTATGAAACAAAAACAGTAAATATATAGTATAAGCTTTGAAAGGGTCAGAAAAGACAGCAGAAAGCAACAATTGGATATCCCCTCCTGTTTCTCTCACTGAATCCGCCACCATTCGGGGTAAAAATGATGGCCTGTTTTTGTCCTCATTAATAATGCCATCTTTGGTGGGTTTGGTTCTCTTTCAAAGAAGTTTCCATCACAATTGACATTATTCACCAATGGCACATGGAGTTTGTTTGCTTCTAGGCATTTCATACTACATGAACTGTTGTTTAGTTGAGTTGGTCTCTTGTACGGGTAGTATCAGAGTAATAAAAACTAAAAGATCATGGTTATGAGTTCGTATCATGACAACCCCTTCCGACAATTTTAGCGAGACGGAAGGACCACCAATTTTTCAACTTTATTCTTAGTGTCTCGTTTATATATTGTCAAAATAGGTTGTCCCACCTTGATAAAATAATTGGCATTGAGCATGTTTATAATTAGGTGGATTACTACAGAAATTGTCAAGTGGTTTTAGGTTGGAAGTTCATTTAACATGTATTCGCTCAGTTTAAATTGGCCCAATATGAAACAGACCTGAATGTTCAGGTACGAACTATACTTACTATAAACATATATCTACAATTAATTCTTTTATTGCTTTAGTCCCTTTCAATCTCAATAACCATTCACAACATCATTGCCTTTTCCTTGTGAAGCTCATATAATAATTAATGATCTATATTTATCCTATTGAATACAATCGAGTACAACTATCTTAAATCCTAGACATACTGTTTTCTGAGGCATCCAAGACAAGAGAAGCATACAATAATTGATTCCAAGTATCAGGCAAACCAGGAAGGCACCAATGACTGCAATCAACTGACTTGATCCCATTCTTCCATTTTAGGTTTGAATACATTGATGGATGTGCATCTCTTCTATACTGTGACATCTTGGTTATGTTCAAGTACTTTACTTTCAATTTTCTCATGCCTTTGATTATTCTTTCATTAACCTCGTCCAAGTTCTCGGGGATGTGTGATACGAAGGATTTGATATCCGTGCTGGGTTGGGTTGAGTTGTAGCACCAAAAACTCCCATAGTGCGACTCCGATTTGGTTCTAAAGAAGACAGTTGATTTCTTCGGATCCACATTGTCTTCCATCCATTTTTTCCATGTTTCCATTGCTAGCTCGTATGCTTTTTCTCTAGGCATTTCCTTTATTAGTTGTCCCTTGTATCCGTAGGCATCCCACCTGTGACACCCATTTATACATGCATAAACTCATGAGTTTCCATACTGTTCGATCAGTCTAGTTCTGCAACTTACTTTTTCTTTCGGTAGTATTACTATTTATTCAATTCACTCTATAGTATTTAGTTCAATTTAGTACTATTTAGTTGAAATGAACAAAGTCTCAATATAGGAATTTCATTAGGCACATACGTTTGTACAGTGCGTGAGTGAGACCACCAATGCCAGGAGTTGAATAGCATAACATCCGCCCCTCGCCACTTATCCGCTGATGAGGATATCTTATCAAGCACAAGAACTGTGTGGCCACTTTCATGGGCCTCGTCGAGTTCTACTAGAAATGCACTCCATATGAACTCCAACGTAAAATTATAGTCCTACATACAAACAATTAGTTAAGATCCTTGAATCAAAATGAAGAATGGACATTGGCAAAGTAATTTTGAAACAAAGTTTCGATCCTAGCTTGCTTAGATCAATATTAACCTTTGCATGGAAGAATTCAGCACGAAGTTCTGCTCTAGAGGGATCCGAAATGGATGAATGGAGAATGCAACCAAGAGAATTCCATTGATTTTTGTTTAGTGAATCCCCAACTATAACCATCCTCTTGTTCCTTAGCCTTTCTAGCATATCTGTTCCATTCATCCTTTAAAAAAAATAAACCCTTTAAAACTATGAACTAGCAAGTTCAATTAGACAAATGTATAGAACACCCACACATGTATATACACACACACATTACTTACAGTGGAATGTCACAATCTCTAGCTTGCCATCTCCACTTCTCAAAATCCAAATCCGGCCTCTCATTTTCTCGACAACGGAAACCTTGATCAATGATCTGACACTTAGTTGTATCGTAGAGCGGAACTTTTTGATTAGGATCATAAACCCAACTGCCTTCGAAAATGTTGCACTTCTTGGCCGGCTGTGGATGTTTTTTCGATTCTTCTTTGGCTGGCTGTTGATAAATCCTAGTTTTTGATCCTTCATTGGCCGGTGGTTGATGAATGCTATTGACATTGGCAGGTTGTTGATGAATGCTGGTGTCATAAAAGAAAAGTGAAGCATACAACAATCGATTCCAAGTATCAGGCATGCCAGGAAGGCACCAATGACTGCAATCAGCTGATACTGTCCCATTCTTCCATTTTAGATCCCCATACAGTGATACATGTGCATCTCTTCTATACTGCGATATCTTGGTTATGTTCAAGTACTCGACTTTCAATTTTCTCATGCCTTTAATTACTCTTTCATTAACCTCGTCCAACTTCTCAGGGATGTGAGATACGAAGTTTTTGATATCCGTGCTGGGTTTGGTTTTCTTGTAACACGTAAACTTTCCATAGTGCGACTCCGATTTGGTTCTAAAGAAGACAGTTGATTTCATCGGATCCACATTGTTTTCCATCCATTTTGCCCATGTTTTCATCGCTAGCTCATATGCTTTTTCTCTTGGCATTTCCTGTATTAGATGTCCCTTGTATTCGTACGCATCCCAACTGCAACACAAATATTTATACACACATATATATAAACTCCCAAGTTTCTGTATTTTGCATTCAATTCGTTTAAGTTCTGCAATTTATTTTTTACTCTCATATATATAGTAATATTTTTTTATTCAGTTTGGCCTATTTTGTTCAGTCTATTCAATAAGGTAAATTTATTATTTAATTGATATGAACAATCTCGGATGGATGGAAATTTAATTAGGTACATACGTTTTGGCCGTGCGCGAATGGGACCACCAATGCCAGGAGTTGAATAGCATAACATCTGCCCCACGCCACATGTTGGCTGTTGAGGATATCTTGTCCAGAACAAGAACTGTGCCGCCACTTTCATGGCCCTTGTCAAGTTCTACTAGAAACGAGCTCCAAATAAACTCCAACGTAAAATTATAGTCCTACAAACAAATTAGTTAAGATCCTTGAATTTAAATGAAGAATAAACATCAACTAGGCACGTAACGAAATGAACAATAATTTCGATCGTAGCTTGTTCTCATCAATGTTAGTTAACCTTTGCGTGGAAGAAACCAGCACGGAGTTCTGCTCTAGAGGGATCTGAAATGGACGTATAGAGAATGCAACCAAGAGAATTCCATTGGTTTTTGTTTATTGAATCCCCAACTATGACCATCCTCTTGTTCCTTAGCCTTTCTAGCATATCTGTTCCATTCAACCTTTAAACGAAAATAAACCTTTTAGATATGGGGAATTATTCCACGGCTACCGCTAAATGTTGGCCATGGAAGCATTATCAGTTTAGTTGGATCCAAACTATTTTTAGTTGCAACCAAAAAAAAAAAATACTTGTCAAGTTGGTTGAACCCAAAGTGTTTTTGGTTCAACCAAACCTGATAAATAAAGTGTGACAATCGTAATTGAAAATAAATTGATGCATAAAATTTTTTTCTTTTAAATTTAATGGTGTAGATTAGAAGTTTCAAAGGCTACCACTTAGTAGTTGCCATAATAAAATTTTCCTTTTAATTATATGAACTAGCTGTTTCAATTACGCCTATATATAGAACACCTACATATATATTCATTATACTTACAGTGGGATGTCACAATCTCTAGCTTCCCATCTCCACTTCTCGTAATCCAAATTCGGCCTCTCGTTCTGACGACAACGGAAACTTGGATCAATGATCCTACAGTTGGTTGGATCGTACAGTGGAACTTTTTGATCAGGATCATAAACCCATCTGCCTTCGTAAATGTTGCACTTCTTCTTGGCCAGCTGTTGATGTTTTTTCGATTCTTCTTTGGCTGCCTGTTGAGGTTTTTTCGATTCTTCTTTGGCCGGCTGTTGATGAATGCTACTTTTGCTAGTTTTTGCTTCTTCATTAGCGGGCTGTTGATGAATGCTAGTTTTTGCTTCTTCATTGGCGGCCTGTTGATGAATGCTAGTTTTTGATCCTTCATTGCCCGGCTGTTGATGAATGCTAGTGACATTGGCCGAGGGTTCATGGATGCTAGTAACATTAGCCGGCTCTTGATGAATGCTAGTGACATTGGCCGTCTCTTGATGAACGCTAGTGACATTGGCCGCTGTCTGTAGATGAATGCCAGTGATATTGGCTGGATGTTGATGAATGCTAGACTTGCTAGTGATTGGGATATATTTACCTAAAGCAGCTACAAATCTTGGTACTTGGTAGTTTGTTTGGTAATTAAAGATAAGAACAATGATGAAGCACCCAATAAAACTCCAAAGTGTGCCAATCTTCCATGCTCTATAGATGCTTGAATTGAGCTCCATTTTCATCAACTACTTCACCAATTACTATGTTTCTTTCAAGTGTTTATAGTTTTGACTAGGTATCAAACAACAAGTGAAATACTCAACTATAGTTTTGACTAACAATCAAGTGAGAAAAACATGAGGGAGTTTCTCCACCGACGGTAGATTTTGTACTTGTGATGAGCTGTTTGATTTGTACCAACAATAATGTAAAACTACAACAAAGGTAATTGAAAAAAAAAAAAAAAAAAAAAAACTAGCTAAAATTCAAGTATTTCGAATCCAAATGAAATCTTATACTCATACTCCATGATGTATACATGTGCTTAGGTTGACTAACTTGATGCATGAACTACTTATATATATATTTGGCAATTAGTTGCCTAAACAAATTTAAATTTGCTTAAACAAATTAGCAAAGAAAAAAAAAATCAAAAAAAAAAAAAAAACTTAGCTCGAGTGACTTGGGCTTTGATGAGCAATGGTTGACATGACATGGAAGAGTGAGCAATATCAAGGTTGAAGAAGTACCAAATAAATACTACCAAATATGACCATACAATATATATATATATATATATTAATGATAAAGAGCAATGTACATTTGTAGCAATTTGGGTATTTGCTCGTTTAATTTGTGGGAATAATTGTAAAGATATGGGATGTTTTTGTTTGATAGGATGGAGTATATCTTTGTACTTCAATGAGTGGTGCAAAGACAAGCTTTATCAATTAAAAGCTTGGCTAAGGCTTCGTCATTGAACAGTACATACATGACCATATCTAGTGATGAATAATAATAGAGGCATAGGCTGTTTGATATTGTCATTTATGGTATATAGTAGAGTAGTAGTAGTTGCTACTTGCTACCATCAATTCAATGAGTGACCAATGCTTGTTTATTATTAATTGGAGATATTTCATATTCAAATATGTGGCTATTAACTTGCTTTGAAGGGGAATACATTATACATTGTCCTTCTCATAAATTTAGTAGGGTACCGTACCGAAGTGGTTGCATATTGAATTGTAAGTTTTTAGCACGTTGTGGGGGGGTTTATTTTTGGTGCATTATTGAATTTGGTAAGAATATTAGTATGATATAGTAGTAGTAGTATTATTATTATTATTATTATATCCTGTGCAATGCAGGACTTTAACGATTGAGGTAGTGAAACTTATTTCTTAAATGACTTTAATAGTCAACAGTAGATTGAAAGCATTGATTAGGAGTACCTCATACGGTTTTAATTTGTGTGAAGGGATTATAGAGTGACAGGTGGGAAAGGGAGACCAATTCCTCGTTTTTGTTATTTGTTTTTTGGGTAGGTCGGGTTGGGGGAGAGGGGGGACCAATCCCGTTTTATCAAGGTGAAGGAATGGGGAAAACAGAGATATTATTGCATAACCCCCACTCATAATTTAAGATTTTTTAAAGATATTTTTCGAGGGTGATTTAGAGTGGGGCTCTACTTGTAAAGGTATGAGGGACTAATTATGGTCTCGAAACATGTAATAATTCCTTAGTGGGCAACTCTTTGTTGTTACTGTTAAATGGGAAAGTCCCACATTGATAAAATGAGATAGTTTTGAGGTGATTATAACTTGAGGAGTTACTTCATCCATTGTCAATTGATTTTGGGTTGGAACCTTATAGTTGAAGGTTTTTTTTTCCTAATGGGGAGAGAGGGGTTGAAAGGGGGTGTGTAAAGAAGAGGTTCGTCGGATGCTGAAGAGTCATGACAAAAACCTCTTCCATAAATCTCTTCAATAGGGATGCCCTAATATTGGTGAAATGTACTCATAGCACAAGTGAATATGGCTGGGAAATTGCCACGAAAAAAAAAAAAAAAAGAATTTTGGGAATAAGGGCCTCACTATTGCCTACCCATATTTTGCTGGGACAAGTCTCCATGGTAATTGAGCCAACTACCTGATTTATAATGACAGTGACAATATGACTTTTATTGCCTTATTGGTGAAGTTGAATCAATCAACGTATACAAAGGTAAAAAATAGCTGGATTTGAACACGCAACCTCCACCTGCACATTGCCAAACTCCTTGCCAGTGTGCTATCAAAAAATAAATAAATAAATAAATGAAAATTTTGACGATAACTACCTTTTAAGTTCCATTTTTTGCGAATAACAACCTTATAATGTTTTTTTGAAAATAACTATCTTATAACCAATTTTTTTTTTTTGTCGATCACTACCTCATGCCCTATTCCGACCAATAAAGTATGTGGATTGACCATTTTACCCCTAGTTTAATGAATAAAATGGGTTTTAATTTTTAATTTTTTAATTTTTTTTTAATTTTTTTGGGTCTTCCCTCCCCTTTTCTTATTTCCTTTACAAATCAAAATAAGTAATACCTCCTTAAGAAAAAATAAAATTATTTATTTTCAAAAAACAGTGAGGGGTAAAACGGTCACTCCATATCTTTTTTCGCCGAAAGGGGCTAAGGTAGTGATCCACAAAAAAAAAGTGGTTAAAAGGTAGTTATTTTCAAAAAAAAATTTATAAGGTAGTTATTCGCAAAAAGTGAAACTTAAAAGGTAGTTATTGGCAAATTTTTCTAGTTTTTATCATCATCATAATAGCTATTATTTGAAAAATTTGCTGATAACTACCTTTTAAATACCACTTTTTGCGAATAACTACCTTATAAATTTTTTTTTGAAAATAACTATTAAATATAACTATATTACTCTGACTTTACATTATATGTTGCTATACGGTAATTATTTGTGTAATTAAATAATAAGTTGCATTGTAAACTAAATAAAGTGAATTGAATGAAGAATGCATGACATACAAAATAAACAGTCTTACTGTATTTAGAATTGGGAATGTCTTGGACCATTTCAGCCAATGGAGTGTAGATATCTAAGTAGACAAATTTAGTGTCATGGTCTCCTATGGTATGCTGCAATGCAACAAGGTGATTAGAGAGGAGCTTGTTGTAGTCTCTGGCAACTGAGGAGAGAGAATCGATGCAACTGCGTTGGGAGATAGAGCTGTTTGATAACAAGGTGATCACCGCTGGCAAGCAACCTATTGGGGGTAATCCTGTCACCGCAATCTTCCGAGCCCCTAGGTCCCACAATTCCTGTTTAATTTCTCATGTATGGTGAATTAAGGTTTAGTTGAAATGAAATAAATTGAATGGAAACTAAATAAATAGTACCCCTCAGATGAAGGTTACATGACACTATTCATCTCTCCATTTTGGAATAAGATAAAATTACTCAAATACCCTTAAAAAAGATAATTGTGACACTTTATAAATGAAGGGCATGCAAGTGGATATTTTTGTCAAATTTGGAGATTTTATTGTCCAAAAATATGAAGTGTAGCATTGAGTTACAAACAGCTCAAAAGTCAAGGTACGTAACTTTCATTAAAGAACGGAGGGATTAGTATGTATGACATAAAGTAAATTACAAAATTGAATTGGACTAAATGTAAAATGGGATAGCGAGAATAAACAGAGATTAGAGATTGAAACTTTGGTTCCTTTTTTTTTTTTTTTTTTTTGTGCCAATAAAGAATTATAGAGTTGAGAATAGAGAATAGTTACTAGATACTACTTAGATCACTCAATTGAAAAGCCTAAGAGGACTTTTACAAGGTGGTATTTTTGTCATTTCGTTTGGAAAAGTTAACACGGCTAGGCAACTTTCGTCAAAGGATATTACTTCATGGGAAAAAAATTCCTCTTACAAGTTAATATTGCAATTTTTTTATTTTATTTTTTAGAACAGTTATTCTTGTATGAGGTGGCCTCATACATGAGGTTGGTACTTGGAAGAAAAAAAAGGTGATACTTTAATACTTGGTGGAGTACCAAGTATCACATTTTCTTCTTTAAATTACCAAGCTTCGTGTATAAGGCCGTCTCGTAAAAGTTTTTGTGTTTTTGGAATCTCACAAAAAAGTAGGGAGTAGAAAGTTGTTTGCGGCGAAATTTTTTTTTTTTCAAAACACAATACTCCCTCTGTTTTTTTTTATATTTGTCGTTTTCGCTTTACGAGGTCGAATTTTG